>WYDF02110744.1:0-10395 GCA_009867245.2 Adranes taylori
TGCCACTTGTTGCCACGTATGTCCTGCTATTCTTTTTATGTCGTTTGTCCATCGCTCCGGTGGTCTTCCCATTGGCAGGTTTACCGAATTCGTACAGTAGTCCTTGCAGGTTATCTGCGATGAACACGGCGTCATCTGCATAGCGCACGGTATTTCTGTTGGCTTGCTCCATTTTGCAACCGTTATTCGGCCTTTGCGCTTATTATTCGATTCATTATAAGCTTGAACAGAAAGGGCTTAAGAGTCTCCCTGTCTGATGCTATCACTAACCTTCATAATATCTGTTAGTATACCGGTGGTACTGGTGTTTCATTAATTTCTACAATGCTCTGCTCTGGACGATATTCCGCTTTTAATATTGTCACGTGTTTTTAGACACGTGAGCTAGAGGAGCGAATGAGGTTCGGGTAAGCTATGTCCGGACCAAATTACCTCACTTTTTGGGATTTGAAGAACTAGCTATGACTTTAGAATACTACGGAGAGGGTCATAGTTTATATTTATTGTATAGTGGATCGGTAGGTAGGGAGTACTAACAAATTATAAGTTTTAAGCACTATGTCTATAGAAACAGACATGTAAAAAATAACAAAGTAAATAAGTTTAACGTTAGTGTAGTGGAAACCTTCAGAAACTATATAACAATTAATGCAATAAAGCATAATAAATTAATCAGCGTAGAAATATTAGAGATATTCATTCAAGGTCAATAAATTAAATTAAATTAGCGTGCCTCGAAATGATTAACTCAGATAAATTTAATAAAATTGAGTAATAAAGTATGCATAAAAGTTCAGTTCGAATAAATTACATAAAATAACCAAACACTTACATTGGTGTATTCAAAATAACGAAAAAGAATCCTCTAAATCGCACTTGAATTAACTATCTTTTTACTAACCCGACAGTGGCTTACTATCCCGTTAGTATCCGATTTTAGATTAAATCCTACTATTATTTGATTCACAGCTGACTTTTCTATCCCTAACCGGCTTGTTTGATGCTCGATAAAAATGTATAATTTCCGGCAAGTCAATTAGTTCTGATAATTGATTTTCCGTCAATTAATTCTGATATTTGAATTGACTACATAATAAAATTTAATATTTAATTCATCCTTATTGCGCTGTTCGAATTTGTTACGACGTACAGCAACTGACGTGTACTTTGCTTTTGAATTTGTAATTTTATTTCGATCCTCGACTCACTGAAAACTACGCTCTGCATAAGCTTATAATACTTAGTAGGTACTGCCACTTGTACTTTATCAGTTTTAACTATAATCTACTTTACCCCACTTCAAATAAATTGTGAATAATTACTATACTCTCACCAAATTATCTATTAGCCCTACTCTCCATGTGGCAGCCATAATTAATATTGGTCTAATTACTTTCCTAATGTCTTACGTAATGTCTAATTACTTTCGCCGTAATGAGTAATGACGTAATGACTAATTAGTGCCTAAATTTTATATGGTTCACGTTATCGAACTAATTTTAGCCGTCCGTAGAAAAAAGTGCGTCGTTTTTTAATTCTCATGGAAATTCTATACCTACCTTTATGTAAGTCTCAGGTTCTTAATATTTTAAATTATGTTTCCTGTTATGAAATAAAGTTTATTGATACTCAAGGTGTTCAATAACTTTCGCAAATTTTCACTAGTTTTGTATGCTTGAAGTATGCTAGTTTTGTATGCTTGAAAGGAACCAACCATTTTTGGTAAATTAGCTGACTTGTTGAACATCAATTGTATAAAAATATATAGAGTAAAATTTATTTTAAACGATGACAATTTGTCTCGTCACAATATACTTAGTACATCTGTCTTCTGCACTGGGTCGAACACTTTTGCCAAGTCGACAAAGCATAGGTATACAGGACTGTCAAGTTCAATTTAGCGGTTGTATTTAGCGGTTTTATTCGACTCATATTTAAAGGAATGATATGCAGTTTTACTCAGAAGCACAAGAGTAGAGGGTAGAGGGACATGACGTAACCTAGTTCTGATATACGCAGACCTATTTTATGTGCCGTTGTATTGCGTCAAAACCGTCGGCAGTATTGCAGTGGTTGTAGGCGTGTTAGTACGAATACATATTACTTGTGCGTTTCTTCCAAATTTTTCATTTCAAATTGTATTGTGTTTGGCGTAGAGTTGACGTAGAGCTGTCAAGTTGGTGATTTTGATTAAAGCTGGGCCCCGAATATATGCTGTATTTCATGTGTTGGACTGTTGATTGGATGGAAAAATGGTACACACCATATGCCATTTGCAATTCTTATGATTTGGAGGAAATAGAAAGATCACTTAACAAATTGTTCTTTTTGTTTAACAAAACTGAAAGGTACCACATCTAAAATTAAACATATAGTTAATTATCCAAATTTTCCATCTGCAATGAGGCCAGCCTTACACAGTGGACAGTGAACCATGTACCAGTATACGATGGTGACATAGCCTTAAGTTGCTCTGATTCTGACGAAGATGAAACGGAAAATGTTGTCGACGATAACAGGAGTGATCCTACATATGAAGTCAGTGGTTCATCAGAACTTTACTTTCCAAGTCAACAAGACCTTAATGACCTCATTAAGGATTTAAACCTGTCTAACCAGCAATATGAAATATCTAGACTTAACAAATGGAATCTACTCCAAAAAGATGTTAGAATAACTAGTTATCGTAACCGTCACAGTAATTTCAAACCGTCTACTTTTCTGAAGAGAATAGAATTGTATTTTGTAGTTAGTTTCAAAGGTGTGTTGCTACATATAGGCAATAAACTTCCATCAATACCTATAGCGCATGCCGCTTTTATGAAACAGACGGTATGAAAATATGAAACTAGTGTTAGGGAAAATGGAATATGAAAAATATAAATAGTATATATATGGTGATTTAAAGATTATTGCTTTAGTGCTTGGCTTGCAACTTAGGTAGATACAATTTTGCTGTTTTTTGTGCGAATGGGACAGCAAACACAAAAAGAACCACTACGTTACAAAATTGTAACCTAAACGCATCTTCCTTATCCCTGCAGAGAAAAATGTGTCCCTTTAGTAAATCCTAAAACAATATATTTACCTCCATTGCATATTAAATTGGGATTGATGAAAAATTTCGTCAACGTACTGGATAAAACTCTGATAGATTCTTGTATTTCAAATGTTCCAAAATCAGCGATGCTAAGCTAAAAGAAGGGATTTCTATCGGGCCACAAATATGATCTCTAATGACTGATGAACGTTTCGATGTACTATTAAATCCACTAGCTTAATATGAATTTAAATTCATATAAACCTACGGGATCCAACATGTCCTTATAAATGCATTTCTTAAACTCACACCTAGTATTTTTCCCAGAAAATCTTGGAGCTGTAAGCAACGAACACTGCGAATTATCGAGTGCTAACATGCTGGCTCTGATTTTATATATTTTAGTGTATCTACTACATTCTTAATTCCATTCAGTTAAGGGCTCAAACATTATTTATATGCTCACATTGAGTGTAAGATGGCAGGCTGCCGGCGGCATACAATCTTTTAAAATGTTTAGTCCGTTGTTCTTTACTAATATATGCTACTTCTAGTAAATTCCAAAATTTCTTTCTTTTGATTATTCAGCATTCTCCAGACTTTCCTCTGAGCTCCGTATAGATAATATTCCATATCCTTTGCACAGCCTTCCCAATAATCCTCTTTAATTTTGCGAATTATTTGGTTGATCTCATTTCTTACTTTTACGTATTGGACGTATTGGTGCAGTGTCTTTACGCTTGTATTCAAGGAAGGCTGTTTATCTTCACTTTGGGAAGTTGTTTGTACATTGTTGTTACCATTGTACTTTTTCCATCTTTTACCCAATGTTTCTTCTGCTGGCTTCGTCATATTTAATTTTATTCTCTGACACTATTCCGACACTAATTGATCCTTTTGATCTTCATTTGTTGCTTGTATGTTGCCAAATCTTAACTGGTAAAATGCTTCTATTGAATGCTTCTATTAGTTATAATGTAGTGAATAGTCGACAATTGTCCACTATTGTTCATGTTCCCAACATTATTTCCGATACGATATTCCCAACTCGTTCAGGATGCAAAATTCTATTAAGTCATCTTCTAATAGCTGAAGAAGCTTAATGAAGCTGAAGAGGCTTAAGGGTGCTGAAGAAGCTTAATATACCTTAATAGCAGAAATGGCCATCCACCCAAAAATGTTCATCGGAATTTTTTCTACCTTTGTGGTCTCTCATATATGATTCGCAATTTTCGATGATGCTTGCTTAATTAAACAACTATTATAATCTTCTAATAGAATTTTGCAGCCTGAAAGTTATTTAAAAGTGTTAAATATCTTAATGATAACGTGCTCTAAATTTCTATTTGTAACCTAAAGAATTTTATAAGAAATGTTTCTGTAACCTATACAGAAACATTTCGTAGTCAAAAATGTTATGGTATTAAAAAATCTGCGGGCGCATCCGCCACGCCATTCTTCATTGATTGGAAGTCGCAAGTCTAATAGAACGTTCCATTCAAGGAAAAACAAAGAAAAAATATGTAATATTTATCAGCGTTTCTGATAAGAAGGTATCAGAAAAATCTTGTTTGGTAACAAAACAACAATCCTTTGTTGCATTATATTTATTATTTACAACCGGCTTAGACTTGCTCGGCGTCATCTGGTAAAAACTACAATTTTATTATCAAGTGTTGGGCATGGGGGAAAAGCTGTATATGGTCTTCATCCATTTGTCAGCATTCGACAATGAGGAGAGGGAAAGGTTGTCGAAAAATAGAACTGTGATTGGTATAGAAAGTCTGGCTGGATAAGAAGGCTGGATGTAGGAACAAGGGTAAGAAAGCGCGAGGCTAGTTTGTGAGACAGGGTTGCCCCTTGTTCAACTTATATATGTATCAGATTTGGAGAATATGTTAAAAAAATAGACAGGCGGGAGAGGCAATGCTGAATGGAATGAAAGTATAGTCATTATCTTAAACAGATGATATAGTATGCTTGGCTGACAAAAAGGAGTAAATTATTAAAGTTGGTGTATGAAATGTTATAAATACCTAGGTTATATGCTCAGCAGGAATAAAAGTGCGAATGAGCACAGGAAAGTGATGGCAAGAAAAGCTGAAGTGGCAGCAGAGAGGTTACGAAATGTATGGGGAATGAAGTTTGGTGACTCGATTGGAATGAGGTTCATGATATACAATACATGTGTAAGGAATATTATGATGTGTGGGGTAGAGGTGTGGACTGAGAAAGAGAAAGAGGATATAGAAGGAATACGAATTAAGTATTTAAAAAGGATGCTAGGTGTGGAAAGATCGACTCCAGGTGAGATTGTGTTACATGAATTAGATGAAATAAAATATGGGTGAAAGGAGTTAAGAAGTTGGTAAAATATGAGAGAAAAGTGATAACTGGACAATAAGATGTATGTAAATGCATGGAAAGAAGTGGAGAAGGGTGAACTGGGTAACTAATGGGTGGTTGATAGGAGGAAGATGTATGGAAGATGTGGCTGACCAATGAATGAATTGAAAAGATGGATAATAGCTGGGATGGAATGTGAAAGGGAGGTGGAGGAGACGTATATGAATGTGGAGGTACAAGAGAAATATCAAGAATTAAGAAGAGTAGGTATAATAGGAAGTATGAAGAATTGATTATGGAAAGAGATTTCCCAGGATATTTAAAACTAGAGCATGGAGGAAAAAAAGGACGATTGTTAGGTTTAGGTGTGGAACTGAGGAGAGAGGGAACAGGTACTGGATGAATGATGATGGACGAAGTTGTAGAGCATACGGAAGAGAGGATGAAAAATGGGAGCACTGGGTAACTAGTAAAAGAGGAAAGACTAGCAAAAGAGGAAAGAATTAAGTTTAACAATTTGAAGTGTTTGCAACGTTATGGAAATGGTAAAGATAAAGGAGAAAATAAAAAAGAGGGAGGAGGTATGAAGACACCAAAGATCCGTTCTGGTTCCCAAAGGAAATTTATTTGAAATATGTTAGATATGTTAGTTTTATGATAATCACAACCAAAATCGGTCGAAAGCCAAAAATGTAATAAAACAAGGAACTACGACTTTTTGTGATATTTAAATGTTTTCATAATTTAATGTTTTATATGTAATTATATTTTTTGAAATAATGCATTTACGGACATTTATGTAAGTGCGAATTTATATGGAGGTAACTGTGAAAACCCTTTATGAAATAATGAATAGACTATATCTTTTTTCTTTCGCATGCCATATACGTACGTAGTACGTTTAGATATATGTGAAAGATATATGATGCATGTTTCTAGATTTCACCTTAGTACGTCGCTTGTATTCACAACATAAAAATCCGTTCAAACGTGGTTTAAAGAGGGGTTAATAAGATACCGCAGAAAGGCATTTTTCAAAGATTACTACTAAACTATAGGATCGAACATGATTTTTACGCAAATATATTTTTTTCTTTTTTTTCTAAATCCAAGATGCCAGAAAAGCGCCATTCTCTAATCAATAATTCAGTTTTTAAGCTAAGAGGATACAATTTTGTATACATGTAGCACCTTGTATTATGCATCTGATGAAAATAGTCCAAAGCCTCTATCTGTTATAAAACGCGACGTTGCCTCGTTCAAAGTTTAACAAATTTTTCGATATATCTCAGAAACTATAACAGACAATAAATTCCAATAAATTTTATTAATAGTATAGGCCCCTTCTAAAGCCCCTTCGATATTAATTGAAACATTTTTTCCTAAAATTTCAATTTAACATATACAAGGGATGTTCTGTGTTTTGCAAACTTGCGGCCCACTTCTTTTGCGGCCCACAATTATCAATTTTGCAATAAAAAATTTCAAAGAACGTTTCAGTAACTCTGTATATTTTTATACATTGTGATCACCCTTATAATTCTATACCAATCATGACGGATCCAACTGTAATGGTGCTAAAGATGCAGCCTTGAAATATCTTAAAGAGTCTCTATTTGTTACCATTGTAACCAAAAATCAAGATATAAATACGCATAATTCCTGAGCAATAGTAAATTATAGGACATTTTTTTAGGTTTTATGAGACCTATAAGACGGTGATTCTGCAATTTAATAAAAGTTGTTAGCAATCTACACTATAATTTTGGGAGAGTTTCAAACTGGTCACATATCTATAGCATCCAAATAATATTTATATTTAATTTTTAAGTGTACTTTAAATTTTGAATGAAATGGTGGTTTGTATTTGGTTTACCCCTCCCCTAAATTGGGCACTGATTAATATTTTAAAAAAGCATTTAAATAAATGCTTGAATACAAGTCATGTTTACTATTTTAATTTTGGCAAATTAAAAGATTATTACAGATGGCAAAATATTGTATCCAAAGCCATGCTTTGGATACAATATTTTGCGCTCCCCGCTTTTCTATTGGATTTCTGCATTAATCGTATATTACCCTAAACAACTATTGTGCTAATTGAATTTAATACACGAGGTATAAGGTGACAGTAAAAACTAAATAGATCAACCTCTGTTTTATGCAAAATATAATATAACGTATGACTTCCAGTATATCAAAGATGGGGTGGCAGTACTGTCTATGAATATTTAGTTTTTAATATCAGCGCAATAAAGTTTACTTCAATGGCACAAACTTACGCAAAACGGTTATAAGCCTGTATGTATCAAAATGCTGAAATTCATTAAGGAGCGTAAATTTTCTTGTGGAAACAGATTATAATTAAACTAGAAATATACTTTTATATATATATCATTAATACAATGAATGTCGCTTGTTCGAAACGAGGCAAAAATGGCCGAAAGTTTTGCAAGAGGTTTCTCCGAGAAAATCCTTATCGCACGCGGCGCTCTTAAGCTAGGATAATGTTTCCTGATTGTAATAAGGAAGGATGTCGAATACTTTTTCAGCGCTGGACTTTTGCAGATAGCACGATGGTAAAGAGGAAAATGCTAAAATCGGATTTCTATGTTGAATATAAAGGTCCGTAATATTGTATTTTGTAATAAATTTTTTTAGATTCAGTTCTAGCAAATTTATTATAAACATATTATAAAGATATGAAATATCAGGACATTTCACTGAATTAACCGGATTTATGTATGCACCAGATTTATGTATGCAACCACATCGCCGTCTATGCTAATTTTTTTACAAAATTAAAAATACTCAATATCAGATTCAATTGATAAAACTGCTAAACCGTTCGATCTGCCTTCGGCCATACTTGAGCGTTTAGAAAGTTTTATTCATTTCAAGCATGAGAATGTACGTTCCGAAGAACAATTACTTACCACGATTATGGAATTAATACAATCTAGTGAAACTAGCTGGCAACCTTAATTGTTATTCTAATAGTTTAACTGCATCAATTACATACGAAAAATATATTCATTTTCTAAATAAAACACGCGCTCTTTCAATCGGATTTGGCAACATTCCGATTTCGTCCAAGCGACTTCAAGGTCACAGATGCAGCAGTTAGTATCTTGGACATTTTCAAGCACAAACGTTCTTGGGCGAATCAATGAAAGGAACAGTTTTGGGACTTTCAAGATTTAATTGCAACCTGGAAGAGCGTTAAATATTACTCACTTGGAGTTAAATATTACTCATATGTTTTTTTTTTATATTTGGGTACCAATATATTCTGTTGAATTACGTACGGCGTCGTTACACGAATGTAAGATCTTTCTTTTTAATTACTGTATTTGGCTATTTGTCCGAGGACTGATGGAAAATGATCAAAACAATAGAATAAATTAAATATTTAATTGTTGTTGAATAACTTCGATTATTTGTGTAATAAATTATTAATTAATATCCAAAAAGTGGTCAAAATTTTTAGTAGCTTAAGTTAACTCTAAATAATTCTCGAAATTATCACATTACCCTGTAAAATTTGGAATTAAAATGATGTATCATCAAATTAATTAACAATTTAGTTACATATTATTAACCTAAAATGTTTCTTTAATTTATTTCCTGAAGCATAGCAATAGATTTAAATGCCTCTATACTATCTGAATGAAGTCCTTTTGCGGCTTCTGTCTTCGTATTCGCCTTTTTCAAACTCTCATTTGAGATTGATTTCAGAGTATCCTGAATATCTGTCCAAGACTTCAATAAATCCTAGCAGACATGATCTCTGCATGCAACTCTCGTGAACGACGGGACATTCAGTGTTAAATGTACATCGTCTTTCTCAATTTCTCCCAAAGTATTGCGGATGCCGAAAGTTTTAGATTTATTATAGAAATATGAAATAATTTGTAGATTTATTACAAGAACTAGCCATGGAATTTCCGACTAGATTCAAAGAATTGGCTGAATAGGGTATATATTCAACAAATATGTTTGCATTTTTAATTCTAGCTTTTAGACCGGTATATGCTATTAAGATATTCGCAGCACTACTGAGCGAGTGGTTTTTATATTTGTATAAATTAATTTCAAGAAATGTCAAGGTGTTAATTATAGCAGTGTACAATTCCACGGATTTATGTCCTGTATTTGGTGCGAATGTTAGGAATAACTATGTTGGTGCATTCCACATTCTTGGACATATCTCATCACAATCAACAACTGATCTACATTTAAGATGTCACGTGTTAAATACACAATTATGGAGAAATATTTAGCTGCCATTGCATTGGCCGATATAATTTCTATGCATTTCTGTCGCGATACAATTCGTCGTAATTTTGCACCCTCTTCCAAACAGAAAATTTTGGCAATTAATTTTTTTGTGAAAAAATAATTTTTAGTACAGTGAGCACCAAGCCATCACGTAATAAAACACACGCAATATTATCATTCAAGTTTATAAGATACTCTCCTGATATGGTCGTTAATATTGCTTATACTTTTTTAACTATTTTGAACAAAGTTAATATTAATTTGATACATATTTTACAGGGTAAGAACCTTATGAGTACTTACTCTACGGGGCAACAACTTATTGCAGTATGATATAAGCAGCGGAGATGACGTTGAAACAAAGAAGTCAAAAATGGGCACAACGACGCACCGGAATTAGAATGAAAGTAAATAAGTCAGAGAGACAGGTCAAACAATAAAACACTACAGATTCTACAATCAACAAAAAGATATAACAACAAGAAATCAATTGGCTTGCTGTTTAAGGTTATGCCAATCGATTAATCAGCACGCAGCAGGATAAGGATGCAGCAAGTGTCTGATATGTCTTATATGAAATGAATCAGAGTCTGGTATGAAATGGCCATGGCTTTTTGGTCGGCGAGCGACATGGTCTGATTGCCGCGACCAATGATATGGGCAAACAAAATTTCAAGAATATGTGTTCCCGTATTCCCATTTTCCCGTATTCCCGTGACCTCTTATAT
>WYDF02110755.1:0-10395 GCA_009867245.2 Adranes taylori
AGAAAAAAATTATAAAAATTAACAAAAATAATAAAATTAATAAAATAATTAAAATTATTAAAAATATTAAAAATATTAAAAATATTAAAAATATTAAAAATATTTTTAGTAATAAAATTAAAAATATTTTTTAATACTTATATTTTTAAACTTATATTTTAAAACTTATATCAAAAATAGTTGCAAAAGATTAAAATAATAAAAACTAATTGCTAAAATACTTACAGATTCAAGGTTAGAAGTTTTAGCTGAAACAAAAATATATGTAAAGAAAACTTTTTAATTTAAAATTAAGAAACATAAGAAACATTAAATAAATAGTACTGCTATATTACACTTGCCTACGTGCATTTTGTTAAAAATGCAATAGCAATGTTTGGTATCTATATACGAGGTATGTTCAAATAATACGCGGATTTATCGTTCTTCTCGAATAATATTTATTTATTCCTCAATGTTAATATAGTTCACTTCAAAATAATCCCCATTGGACATAACAGGTAGTATTCTTTGTTAACTGTACGATATGGTGGCTAGAACTCATGGTACACTATGCCATTGATGTGAAAGAACATTCAAATTAACTTGTTTTAGGTTATAGCAGTTTCAGAATAAAATATTAATCGAATAAGCGATGACTTCTTGACCGTTGCGAATTTAAAGGAATACTTTCGCATCCCTGCTACGATAGTAAATTTCTATGATTCTACGATGGGTTGCTTTCCAATCAGTTTTAACATGTTAACATGTAAACGAGCGACGAGCTGCGTTTCCTTTTCCAGGACTGTGAATAGCGAGATAGCGGCGGCAAATTCTTACGTGGAAAGCATTTAGGACGGTATATGTTCCAAACAGATAATACAAAAGTCTGCTTATGCGAAGGTAACGCTGTCGAAGTTCATTAAACTCATAAAAGTTGTTTGTCGAAATACGACATTATCGAACTCTCGTGCAAACGAGGTTACGAGATGCCATTTAAAGGAGGTAAAAAATCTTTCGCTAGACGAGAGCGATGAACGCGGGTTCAAAGACCTTACCAAGAAGTTGTTTGTTCGAATTGAAATCGCCAGAAAATCTATATAAAAAACAACCAGGCCCCAAAGGCAAGAGACATAACAGAGCACGAAACATATTTCTCTCTCTTGTTTGTACCAATTTTTTGTTCAACTTCTACATTCGATGGTCACGCACAAAAAATGTAAAGAGCATTTTTTGTTCGTATTTTGCTCTCGATGGAATCGCACAAAAAAAGCATTAAAGACATCTGCCTAGGACAAAAACCATAGCAAAAGGTAGGTCAGTACGAAATATGATGCTATATGCTTTCCATTTCACTTACTCCGCTGCCTCTCTCTAACACATGAAAATACGAAACGATGTTAATTTTGCTGGGTCGGCTTCACTCCAACTCTCCAGCTCTCTTCCACCTATATGCACAACAGAGGCGCGTGTTGTCCGCTGGACTCCTTGCTTAGGCGGACGATCTTGATCGTCGCTTCCAAAAGAATTCTCATCTACCTGTATAAAAAGCTTGTAGATATACAACGCAAATCTTTCCGTTTGCTCGAATTCAAAATCGCAAGCGAAAGTCTATAATAAAACATAGGACGTAGTACATGATATAAAAGAGTACGACCATATTCTACACTTGATGTGAGCCCGTAAGAAAACAACGTGAAAACACAAAGGAAAGGCGTCAAATGCAAACGCTCTATTCTCCAATCCTATTTCCTCTTCCGGTTCTCTCTCATTTTTGTAATATATATGAAGATGGGCGTTCTGTTTGCGACAGCAATCGACGATGCTCTTTTCTTCCGCTTGGCCAGCTCTAGACTCCCCGCTCCTCCCCGAGTTATCAAAAGCAATGCCCAGCACTATGATGCACTTTATTTTATTCTTTATACAAAACTTCCGCTACCTTTTATCCAACTTTCGTCCTAAAATTCATTCCTTCGCATATACCCTTAACATTTTTTCGTAGCCTTTTTAATATTTCTATTCAAAAAGGCTTTTATTCTCATTCATTACTTTTCCTTAGCAGCCTATCGAACGCGTATTTTTAATTAATAGATTTTCGCGTCAAATTTAGATTTTCTTCGATATGTTCAACTTACCCTCATATAATATACTGTAACTATTTTCCTTGTTAATCCTATCCCTTTCCTAAACCTCGCTTAGGTCTACGATAGTCCATGTTACCATTTTTTAAAATTTTAGAGTCTTTCTGATGAAAGAAATAAATAATGACTAACCTGTTTTTCCATGACATGAGCAAGATTCTGTTGTTCTTGGCTTTGCTCCAGCACAATAACTGTCGGAAATAATATCAAGTTCACCTTCGCCTTCTCCAATTGGTCGAAAACATTTTACCATTCTAGAACGTATGCCCAATGGACATAATGTGCAAGGTTGCCAATTTCCAACATACCACCTGATATATGAGAAATAAAACACTTTTATCATTATTGTAGTAAATACCGTTCATACGGAGGTAGTAACTAAAATAATAGATATGTTGGTAACTATAATTTAATTTGAGGACAAATTTACGTCATATTATTTGACACAATGTGACTATCATAAGACGTACTTTTTTTATTAATATTAACTGGTTATTATATTTAGACACGTATAGGAACGTATAAGTAGTATATTTTATAAATATTTTTATATATACAGTGGGTCCCAAATATAATAAAAAGAATAAATTTATGTTTTTTTAAATAGATCTCCCTATATATTGTTATACAATTTTATATATCGTCAGTTTCTAAAAAATTTCTTTGGGATTTTTTTATGTAAAAATGCGCTGTTGCCACGTTATTTCAATAAGGAATGTTTTTGAGAGGCTATAGTTATTTTAAATATTTTACTGTTCGAAAATGTTTTTAAATTTGTATGGATGTAATACTAGAAAGTATAAACGTCTACTTATTTTTTTCTGTTTAAATAGTTTTGATACTTTTTGCCAAATTGGAAGTAAATAGCATTAAATTTTCAATTTTTCAAACGCAACTTTCATTTCAAACTTTTATTTTACATTGGACACTTGTAGCTGTTATGTCATTAGGTAGTAACCTTTAGTGCCATTTAGTGCCATAATGCGCGTCGGTGCTTCTATATGAAATTTGGTCGTCCGTTTGTGAATAACATGTGTAAGGTTGTACGTAGTTGTAGAGTTAAAAGACTCCTAAAATTGGTTTACAAACAACGCGACCACGTGCTTTCTTGTTCACAAATATTGATGTCACGTGACTTTTTTGTTTACATTTAAGTCAACGGACATCCTGGATTGCACAACAATTGGGTTATATTGTGCAATATCTAACCAGAATTGCGTCATAATTATCATTTCCATATGTTAGTGTTGGAGTAGTAGTGGGGTTGGAGTTCAGCCAACAGTGTTATTGGCTGATTGATATGCCTGTTATTGGTCGATCGATATGACGTCATCATTCCAACAGCCAATCAGAGCAAGCATTAATGACGTGAACCAATCACAGAGCAGAGATTTGATGACGTCATTGAAGGGACGCCCCTTCGTCCACGGCCCCGATGTGGTGGGAATGACTGAGAATCGAAAAATCCCTTCTACCCGAGGGTATATCTAGGACCGGAGGTACAGAAAACTCTGACTATTGAAAAAATATTAAAAGAGATAAAAGAAAGAAATAAACATAAAAGGGGGGAGGGAAGAAAAGTAAATAACGGATAGAGAGGGGAAATTGTGGGGGGTTATGGGAAGATTTAAGGAGAAGGAAAATTAAGGTTTTTTGTAACTGGTTTTCTCTTTCATTGTCACCATTTGTATTTGTATGTATGTTTTAATTTTAAATGGTGTAAAGAATTTGTTTTAACTTTTTATCGAAGTAAAATAACTTTAAAATAATAAATAAATAACTATTACTACTGCTTTAAAATAATATTTTTAAATTCGATCATGAAACGTTTTCAAACTTCTGTTATCTATATCAAGAAATTCAATTATGTCAATCAAAATTAAGCTTGGTCTTTAAATCTAACGCGTATTCCATTAATTCCATTTAAGACAAACTTCAAACATTCATTTGTTTAACTTACCTTGCTAAGCAAGGTGTCATTTCGCATGGCCGTATCCTTTCCGACAAATTCGGTATGTCCTTGCAAAAGGACTCATCGACAAGGCCAGCGACGTGTTCAACGCATTTCGCTATCGACTTCTGTGTGCCCGGACCACAGTCGGCTGAACAGCTCGTCCAATCTAAGTAATCCCATCGAAAGAACGGTGTACGTTTATGTTTCGTTGGAATCGCATAGCTATATTGTATTGTACAGTTCTCTTCAACATTAATCTTTAGAAATAGAAGAAAGTTGTAATCATTTATAAAACTATTTGAATAATTTTAAAGCTAGAAATGTTATCAAAACATATTAAATATATCATTGTGAAATTTCTACATAAATGTTTTGCTAAAGGTGAAAGAACAGTCTATTCTAAAATAAATATGTCGTATTTTAAATTTCAAAATGTGTGTTAAATGCAGGTTTACGTTTTGAATTAACATGTTTTGCAGAAACATTCACCATTAGAAACATAATACAGTTTTCTTTTGCCAAGAGCAATTAAAAATTGTATTACATTTTGTCGTGTGCGTTTCAAAACAGCAACCTAAAATGAGACGTTTAAAACTTTAGGATTTTTATAGTTATAAAACTTTTAATAATCAATTAATAAACAATTTTAAAATTATTGGAGCGATTATAATCAATAAGGAAAGTAGTCCAAATGTGAATGCAGGAAGTGAATCTTCCACCTCATGGACAGCCTAAATTTTGTGACTTGAAATTCGGATCCTTCTTGTTGCCCAGAAACTTGGTTAGTCACGTCTTTAAAGGCGACGCTGGCGTCTTTTTCAGCAACTTCCATTTATTTTTTAAATTTCCATCTTTGCAAAATTTTCTAATGTCTGCACTCGTAAAGGCATGCTCATTTAGTTTTGCGGTTGACTAAGCTGGAAATTTGTTACAAATGTACTGGAAACATTTAACATTTTTTGGCAAGGCTTTCACAATTTGCTTCATCAAGCCTAATTTGGTATGTGGAGTTGGAAGGAGAACTTTCGTTGATTATAAGAGAGGTTTTTGGAACACATTTTTTACTCCTGGTTCCAAGGACTCTCGTTGTGGACAATCTTTCTGTTTCCAATTATTTTCCCTGTCTCTACTATCCCATTGACATAAAAAGCAAGGAAACTTTGTGTACCCGCCTTGCTGTCTAAGGATCATCGATATTACTACTTTGAGATCACCACACATGATCCATTTATGATCATCGTACTTAATTTTCTCGTGAATAAATTGTAAATTGTCATACCGTTCTTGTAAGCGTACAGAATGCCCTATGGGTATTGACGCATACCTGTTTCCATTTTGAAGCAGGACAACTTGTAAGACTTCACTCCGAAAAATAGTCTTCAATCAGTGCTTTAGTACGGAATTTTGAATGTCTTAAACAGTCCACACACATCAATGCAGAATACTAAGTCTCTTTCTTCCGAAAAGTCTGGAATAAATTTTTGCTCTCTGTACCTGAACCAGGAAAAAGAAATGCCAGTCGCGCAGATTCTTATTCTTATTTGCCAGTTCAGCAAATTCTGCAGCCAAACTAAACAATTCTGAAGCCTATTTGGTCAGATGTACGTCGCGAATCAAATCGTTCAGTGCAGTTTGTGTAAATGATTGTGGAGCACAATTGCCAAGTTCGTACTCCACTTCGTTATGTTCGGTTTGTTCACTTGATTCAATTTCTTAACTATCTACTTCACGTAAATGTTCTGGTTGCATAGAAACTGATATATCTGCACCTTAAGGGACAGGACGTAAAGCTGATGGCAGATTTGGATCGACGATCTTCCTTTTATTCTTTACATTGAAATGTGGATCACCGGTTGAACAAAAGTAACAATCATCACTATGATTTTGAGGCTCTCGCTAGACCATCGGAACACCAAAACTGAAACAATGTTCTTTACCCTTTGACCACCGTCTCAGTCCTTCAACAGACGTATAGCAAACATAGTTGTCGGGATCTCCTACTTTTATACCGAAATACGCGAGATACACTTGCCGCGCGAACGATGTTATATGTCTTTTTTGTCTTGACACCATTAAGTCACTACAAATGTAACAAAAGGAATCTGCAAACTTATGACAGCCTCTTGACGACATTTAGAAAACGTATGTATGCTGTTTAGTGTGTATCCGCCGGCATAAACAGTTTTGATTGCGCAGGATACGTACCAATGTTTGCTTCAACAATGACAGCCAGCTGAGATGTAGAACACGTTTAATGACGAATGTACTGCGATCTGCCGGTGTATGATGTAAACGATTTGTTTTCAGCATAAACCGACAGATGGCAGCATTTCCTATGTCTTTAAATCTGTCAGTATGTCTTATATATTTTTTTCGATATATAACACATTTTAACAAATTGCAATTTGTAAATCATTCTGACGTGATGGAAAGAAACTCAGGTCAGTTTTGGATTCAGCGTACGAACATACATAGGAATTCATCATCAAAACTTGAAAGACATGATACAACCGAGAAAATGCAGGCCTGTGTTATTGTAGTACTTATCACCACTAAATTCTCATGAATTATTATTGTAATCCTATTAAAGGTGGTTGTTTGAAGTTTGGTTATTTCTTTTTTAAAATTAGATCTAATATAGTTAGCTATTGGTATTTTTCATGATAAATTAAACACGAACACTAAAAACCTTTAATGCTACTAATATGGAGCCATATTCTACATATTCTTCTTCAACGACATTTATTCCACAGGAGGTAACATTTTTCGTTTTGGTTCAATATCCCCATAACTTTTAGCTTAAAGCTTATAACAAGTTGTTAGTTAAAACCACTTCTTATTTTAGAGAGTTAATTTTTTTTATAAATAATTATTCTACATTCAATTATACACAATGAAGTAGGCCGCAAATTTTTCCGATCAAAGTGCTTATAAAATTAGTCCAAGTGAGCAAGTCTGGTGTTAGCCTCTCTAGATACAAGCAACGCGGCAGTATTCTTCTAAGCTGGCGGCATTCTTCAACCCTTCCCCCACGGTCAACATCATTCGCACAGCTTGATTTTATTAGATATATTATATTTAAATGTATTTTTTATTCTACTAATTATTAAAAAAATTACCTTTGGTTATAAAACCATTATCCAATTTTGAAAATAATAATATTTTACATTTTTTCATCTCCAGGAATTCTTTTACAGATTTCATAATATTTTTACCTTTTTCTAGAAAATTGTTAGATTTAAAAATAAGTTTTTCATATGGCAATAGATAGCAGTTTTGCTTTTACACAGAATGGAGAGATTTTCAAAAATATTAATTTTAAATAATTTTTTGTATCTCAAAGAAACCTGGAAACTTTAAAACTTTTAAATTAATTATCCCTAAAATTATTATTTATTAATTATTCTTAAAATTTCAAACAATCGTTTACTTATTAGCCTCGTTCTACTAAAATAAAAAGATTAGCAATTTTGATTGAAATTGGTTCAGTGAATTACAAGGAAGTTATATAGATTTCAAAGAAATAACCATCTTAATTTTAAATAACTTTTTTAATACTCCTAATAATTTTGAGATTTATAATCAATATTATATAGTGGGCGAATTGTTTCTTAGAATTATTGTACGTTCGTATTAATTTGATTAAATAATTAAAAGTTTTGTTATAAATAATCAAATGAATACCATTTATTTAATTATTCCTGTTTGTATACCATGTTTCTATAACTAAATGTTTATAAATAACTAGATTTCAGTTTGTTCTACCGTGGCTACCATTTCTAAGAATGTCTGACCCCCACAGTTTATTACATTACTATATAAGTCTACAGTAGCAAGTGTATAAAATTACGTCGTACGTATTACGTATTACGTCGTCACGCAGAGTCAATTACAAGCGAGATTTGTATAGGATGGTATGAGTTAGACCGTGTCGAATCATAAATGTCCTGTGATTGACTACATATGACCCGTACAACGGAGCAAAACTTGAGTGAAGGCTCCCCGTCAATAAATAGTGAGAATTTGTATAGAAATATTTAGTTCTCGAATTCGAGAACTGTAGCTGCCAGCATAGACCATTTTGAGTACCTGACCATAGTAACATCTACAGATTCAGACTTGTTACTCATCTTATAGGGGTTATTCCACTAGGGTGTTTAATTCACACTTTCGTTGGTCTTAGTCACTCTGCAACAGTAACCTCGAAGGATTTTGATCCGTTAAGAAGTCTAGCAGTAATCCCTTATATTCCATGCTCAATATAGTGTATAGTTTTGGCCTACGCCGGTGTTAGGCGCCCTATATCATAACGTAGACGGATGCCGAGGCGTTACGTGGGTGCATGATTCGAGTTTATGCTAATATTAACCATTCTGCAATATTAACGTCGGCTGATTTCGAGGCGCTACGCAGCTTTAGTGATTTACATTATTCATAACATACCCGCTGTCTATCCCAGGATATTTAGATAAGCCCCTCCCCCCCCCTTGCGTTTTCCTAAATGTATGATTAACTGCTTGTACATGATTTCCGTATTGTCACTGTTCTATTATTTTTCCACCGCACTTTTGTACTGCTTTACATGCACTGCTTTAGATATATGCACCGCTTAATCATATTGCTTTGCTATTGTTTATTTAACCGACATTATTGTGTCAAGAATTTAATTTAACATTTATGCGTTCACATTTATTTGTGCATTCATATTTTTTGCCTTTATTTGTATTGTCTATGAAGAAGAATAGATGGTTTTATTAAATCATTTATGCTGTTTCAGTCGTTAGCGTTAAGTTTATTTCAGTTGCACACAAGAACGAGAACCACTGACATTAAGTGTATTTCAAGTGCACACAAGAATGAGAACCACTGGTTTACTCACAAGTTTCGAGCGACCTGTGCATTTAGTAAGCCACTGAGGACGGGAGGAATAAGAAGATAAGTTCCATTCCCGAGGACTGTTTGAATTTTGTAATTAATAATAAGATATTTGTTTGCGCCATCGGTAACAGTTGCTAAGGCTCCCCATTCGAAGCGTCGCGAGTGTGAGTCTGTCACAATTGTTCTGTATTAGTTGTGCAATAGAAAGTTGTTTGCGTAATAAGTAAATATGATAAATAAATACAATAAATATAGAATATAATAAAAAAGTAATAAATAGGCTGTCTCTTCTCAATACGTCAAAATCTGTTATATTTTCTGGTGACGCGACTGATGATACTCAAGATAGTGAATCCAATGAAGAAACCATAAATTTGGAAAGTAAACACAACAGTTTTGAGGAAAACTTTAGAGATAGTGATGAAAAATCTGACGAAGATGATGGATTTTCAAGTTCTCGCATATGGAATGAAATAAATATAACTAATTCTTCACCTACTCCACCAAGTTTCCATTTTACTTCAACCACAGGAGTGAAGAAAAATTTAGATGCAAATGTTGCACCATGTGAGTAGTTTGATATATTTTTTTGACGTTGTTTAGATTCGTATAAACTAATAAGTTTGCTGCGCAGAAATAGGAATATTAAATCAAAGAAATGGATGATCGTGAAGATGGAATTAAAACTTTCATACGTATTTTATTATTACAAAGTATAATCAATTTACCTCAATTAGAACGGTACTGGTCTAAACGCTGGACAATTCGTGTTCCAATTCTTTTGAAGGTTACGCGGCGAGACAGGTTTTGAATGATTATAAAATACTGGGACTTCTTAAATAATTCTACTTGCACTCAAGATACAGATCCATGTCCAAAGTTTAGAAAATTGTATGAAGTTACTGAATATTTACGAAAGAAGTAGAGTTCAGCTTTAGTCCCAAAAAAAATTGTTAGGGTGGATGAAAGATTATTAATATTTAAAGAAAGTCTTGTTTGGTAACAGTGTATAACAATGAAATGATCTCGCTTTGGAATAAAATCATTTATTTTGTTTGAATCACAAGCAGGTTGCAAGCAGATTTTTTTATTTTATGTTATCAAAAGTATCAAAAGTAAGAAGGGAAAAATGAAAAATCAGAGATTTCAAAAAAGGCAAAGTGGCCCTAAATGGCAAGACAAAACAAAACAATTTGCGCTTTGAGCACTACATTCACAACCAATTATCGCGTAAAACAAGAATAAAAAGAGGTGACGAAATGATAAACCTTCAATTAATATGCAACTAGAACAACACAATGGGTGACGGCGCTGACAAAACTGATCCAGAACTTTCTTATTGTTTTCGGCATCTAATCGATCAGTCGGTATTCAATACATTTATTATTTTCCAAAAGAATACAAACGACTCGGAATAATATTTTTGGAATTTTGAATGGAATT
>WYDF02110766.1:0-10395 GCA_009867245.2 Adranes taylori
CTCCAAGATATTTAACGGACGGCACTTGTTCCACAACCTGGTTGTTAATTTGTAGGATCGTCCGTCTTGGTGCCTTGTAGAACACAACCACCTTGGTCTTGGCAACGTTTATGTGTAGACTATATTGTGTGCTGTGTTCAACGATGAGATCCGTCATATTCTGGAGATGTGGGAGGCTGTCGGCGACCACGACCGTGTCGTCGGCGAATCGTATATTATTGATAAGGGTGCCGTTGATTTTAACGCCCTCTTTCACATTCTCCAGTGTCTCGCGGAACACTGCCTCCGAATATATATTATAGAGGTGAGGGGACATGACACACCCCCGTCTGACACCCCTTCTGATTTCTGTTTCTTCGGATATTATGCCCTCTAACCTTATCTCTGCAGTTTGATGCCAGTACAGCTGCGTGATGGTGTTCAGATCTCCCGCATCGACTCCGGTGTCTTTTAGGGTCTCAATGAGCTTCTAGTGCGAGACACAGTCGAAAGCTTTTCGGTAGTCAATAAAGCAGGCGTATATATCAACATTCAGGTCTCTGCATTGCTGTGTGAGGATGTTGAGAGAGAAGAGAGCCTCGCGCGTGCCCACACCGTTCTTAAATCCGAATTGCGTTTCTCCAGTCTGTCCCTCACATCTGGCGTATATGCGAGTGTGGACGATGCGAAGAAATACTTTGAGGACATGCGACATCAGGCTTATCATTCGGTGGTCGTCGTATCGAGAAGCGTTCGGTTTTTTTTGGCATAGCGATGAACGTCGACCTCAGCCAATCTGTTGGTATTTTCCCAGTTCATATATTGAGTTGAACAACGATGTGAGAAGTTTTAGGCCTCTATTATCTGCACTGACGATCAATTTCAAGGTTTCCGCGTGAATATTATCTGGTCCTACGGCCTTGTCAAAAATATTAGGTTTATCCATCTCTAGTATACAAAAAAAAAATTAAAAAAAATCTCATTCGAAAGTTTTTTCTGTGTACGCTACTGATTTGAAAAATGGGCAGCGGCGAGGTTAGTTGTTTGTTCTTGCATTTATTATGTTAATTTGCAAGCAAAAATTAACATTTATTTTTACCAGTAAACAGTTTACATTGTTAATATTTGTAATGTGGCGGCGACATGTGACGCAACAATGTACTTTACAGGAGATAATGAGTAAAATAATGATGTCATAGTTTACGATGCGACATTGTGCTTTGTCTATTGTGTTGTTGGGCTATCTGTTCCACACACATGTTTCATGTTTTTAATAATTAGGGTTACAAGTCACGATTATTGACTAATTGGCTGAAGCACCTTTCGCTTATCGGGTTCTATATACAGGACCTGAAGGAGCCAATGTGACGGAAGCACTTCGAGCCATCGCGTCCTGTTCAGCGCTCGTGCAAAATGGTTCAAAGGTCATATGTTATGACCAAACATAATTTTTTCAATCTTGTTGAATTTACCCTGTTCCATACACTTTATTGCTAATTACATTCCAGATAGTTTACTACAAAATGTAGTGGAACACACAAACCTGTATGCTGCGAGTAATACAATTGTAAATTTCCCACCCACTAATGTGAGCCAGTTGAAAACATTCATATGAATTTACATTGCCATGGGAAACCTGGGCTTTCCATACATCCGCAAGTACTAGGAGTCTAGGTGTTTTTTTATATCTAGGTTTAGGAATGCGTTTAGGCAAACCTCTTGCTGGCTTACGTGCATCGAGTACATGAAGTACTGGGGGCCTCACCCCTGCCATAGGCCGGGTCATACCCCCTAAACCCTTTCCTCGGCACTCTACCAAGCTCCTGGGATCGCATATGCATTTCATCGGGGGAGTGGAGTGATGTTGTAGTCTCTTACGTATAGCACAAATTTTTCCTCAGTTCAATAACCATTCGACGTTTAGTTTCATTAGCCGTACTGCTGCTGGTGGCTCTTACTGGAAGCTTGATGAGAGCATCCTAACTTTTTGTCTACTTTCTCTTTCTTTTTCTTTCATCGCCTCTTTATTGTATGACTCCACAGCATTCAATAATCCTTATTCCGTAGCATGATTTCGCTTAGTTTTTCGGGACTATATATCTTTCTACTACTCTTTTCATTTTTTGCTCGTTGCCTCGACCATGTCCGGCAGTATTGCAAAGTGTGCTCAGCTTCTTCTTCTCCTTTTCCACATGTCTCGCACTATAGGCTCTCTATCTTTCAGATGCCATGCAAGTACTTTGTGTAGCATCTGTGTCCAGTTAGCATTTGCGTCGTGTAATACGGACGTTTAATCCATGTCTTTATGGTAGGGTTTTTTTTGTGTGCAACGGCCTTTTGGGGATGCATCCCACCTCCGTTGCCACTAGCCCATCGCTTTTGTGCTTAATTCTTTTCTATTGTGGGATTCATACCTCTCTATATTTTTCGTATGCCTCGCAGATTTCTAGGGCTGCTAGGTCCATTTACGCCATAGTTTGGACCAGATGCCCGCCATAGTTTGCAATGCTATTGAAGACATCGTACAGTATGCTGATGTTATAGCTAGCATTCCAATTCTCTGCGCTCTTTCAAGCAACAAAGTGGCATTTTTCCTTTTGGTTGCTTCTCTTGCCTATATGGGAGCAGCATGCATCAGAATCGACCTTACTATGCTACACAATAGTTTCCGTCTCAGTTCTTTCGGCCTCCTATCCTTGTTATTAGCCGCCTAATTTGCGCCGCTACTATAACCGCCCAGTCCGTAACTTCCTTTATAAGTCTATTGTTGATCGTGACACCAATGTATTTAGCATTAGTGACACACTTACGAAATATTAAATGTAAAATATTATTTAAAAAAATGTATGACCGAAGCGATTAAGTAACAAGATTGGCAGCAGCAATCAAATTTAGCGAACACCTTCTCAACTTTGACTTGCTGTTTTATATCCCTTCGTTTCTCGTTACGGAATTATTATCAACTGTCAATAAAGTCCTTACTTTACTCATTGGCGCTACAGCTGTTGAAGAGCCTGGACCGTCCTAATCACTTCATTCTATACTTTTCCGTCAAGAGCGAGTCGTTTCCACCAACGAACTCGTCATTTTCCACAGCGCAGCAGCCATCACTTACATGATCAACCTTGTCGTTCTCGCCCCTCATGGAATATCTAGTGTGCCACACGTTTCCCATCCATCCTCTCCAAGTGTCTGTTCCCATCAACGTCTGTACTTACTTCTACTGATATACGGTTTAAGTGGTGTCATGTACCAAAACGTAAACATATTTGGGGCGGCATACACAATTTTCTTGGTAAAAAAATCTAAAATTATATTAAGGAAATAAATTTATTTTTATATTGTCTAAAAATTTTGTATTAATTTATTTGTACTACCGTAAATATCTCGGTTCCTATGAGAGTTGGAAAAATTAAACTTGGGGAACTTAAATGAGATTAAGAAAGATTAATTTTGCCAATAGGGAACCGATTTAAGTGCCTTAGAGTGGATGAGGAAAGTGATATAGAAGAACACCAGTTAAAGGTGAAAACAACATTCACAGACACAGCCGAACGAGTGCTTGGCTTTAAGAACCCAAGAAGAAAGTCGTTGTCGGAAGCAACTTAGCACCATATTGAACAGCGAAGAGAAGAGAAACTGAAACTAAACAGTACCACCAGGCACCTCCAGAAAATCCAGTTTCAGGCAGAATATCAAGCTAAGAGTAAACAGATGAAGAAGTGTGCTAAGTTTGATCGCCTGAAATGGATTTCAGAATTGCTCGAGAAGGCTGAGAAATCGGCAGACATTGGAAACATGAAAAATCTATACGATGTCAGGAAAACTCTCTTTAAGAAGAAAGTTAACCGCAGAAGACGAGTATACATAAAATACCAAGGAGAAAAATAAACAAGGAGACATCCTCACCACCGACGAAGCACAATTTGAAAGGTAGCGCAAACACTTCATTGGAGGAGCTTAATAAAGAAAGTGAGGAAGAGGCTGAACAAGAATCTGAAGAAATGGAAGAAATTATACAGAATAAAGAAGGAGTATGAAATAAAACTCGGAACCAGCCACCAAGGAGGAGATCAAGTCAGCGATCAAGAAGCTGAAAAATGGAAAGGCTCTTGTATAATATTTCAGCAGATAATATTTCACCAGAACTCCTGTTAACTGATTGAGACACCACTGATCTACAGTACCATATCTTTAAGACGATTTGGAACAAGGAAAACTTGTCACAGGAATGGAGATAGGGACTCCTCATCAAATTACCTAAGAAAAGAGACAGCACTAGCTGTAATAATTAGAGAGGAATCATCCTAATATCAATTCCAAGTAAAGTTTTGAAGCGGGTGATACTCAACAGAATTAAAGCACAAGCGGAATCAGAAATAAGAAAGGAGCAAGGATTCTTCATTATTCTGAATTCATTATTCATTATTCAGAAGTCATTATTCTTGTACCGACCAAATTAACACGCTACGTATTGTTATCGAACAGTAAAATGAATTAATCACCAGCCTTCATCTTCTGTTCGTAGATTTTGAAAAGGCATTCGACTCCCTTAAAATTGTGTGGAAAACCTTGCAGAAATACGGGATACCGGAGAAGATAACAAAAGTAATTAAAGACATACAACAACTGCACATGCCGTGTCATCCACGTGGGGAAAATCACGGAACCATTCGCAGTCAAGTCAGGAGTTAGCCAGGGATGTAGCCTGTTCCCAACAATCTTTCTATTTGTTCAGGATGAGGAGATGAGGAAAGTCACGGATCGAAAAAAGGGGGCACACAGTGGGAACTGATGAAACGATTGGAGGATCTAGATTTTGTAGATGATACCTGCCTACTCTCACAGAACCATCTTAATATAGAAAAGAAACTCCAAGACCTTGGGTTTGAAGCCAATAGGGTGGGTCTTAAAGTAAACTCTTCCAAGACAAAGATTATGAAGGTAAACAAAAGAGATGTAAGAACACTAAGAGTGAACAATAAGGACATCGAAAATGTAGAAAAGTTTATGTACCCTGGAAGCGTAGTTATCCATGATGGTGGTGCAGCTGTAGATGTCAGAGCAAGAATCTGAAAGGCAAACGGGGCCTTCATTCAGCTGTATCCACTCTGGAAGACAAGAGAGATTTCCACAACGAGGTCCGAATATTCAGAATCAATGTGAAAGCAGTGCTATTATACGGTTGTGAGACTTGGAAGGTCACCTCCAAAATCAACAATAGTTTGCAGGTCTGCCTGAATAGATGCATCAGAAAAATTCTCGGAATCTTCTTGCCAAATGTAATATCTAACGAAGATTTTTGGAACCAAACGAGAGAGGAATCGATCTCCATTAAAATCAGGAGAAGAAAATGAGGTGGATTGGTCATACCCTCTAAAAAAACCAGGATGATATGGGGAGACAAGATTTGTTCTGGACCCCGCAGGGTAAAAGAAAAGGTGGAACACCAAAGACATCATGGAGAAGGGTAGTAGATAAAGAGGCAAAGAAGGAACGAAAGACTTCTGAAGAGCTGAAAGTTCTTGCTAGAAATAGAGTGCGCTGGAGAAATTTCGTCGATGCCCTATGCTCTGCATAAGAGCGAATGGAATTAAATCAAAGTAAGTCAGCCAATTTTGCCAATATAAGCAATTGAATATACTGAGTTGATTTAGGAAAATAAAAAACGTTTTCAAAAAAACTTTTTAGTAACACCCTGTATAGTTAATTTTTAGGAAGAGCGACAATATACATTTGCACAAATAAATAAGAATGTAGTTTTGAAGTGGCAATATGAAACTAAAGTGGTAACCTTAACATCATTCTTTTGAATCAATTTCACAAGATGAATAGAAAAGTTTGCTTCGCGTACTTATGACGACAATGTGTTGAACGGAGAAGGCAAATGCACAGTGACCTTGCGCGGTTTTATAACAACATTTAATGTGTTCAAGGAATCAGACTGCAAATAATACTAGACGTTCCATAAAAGGAAAACCTTCATTCTATAAAATAAAACAGCCATGTTTCAATTAAATCTTATAAAATATCGTTACAATAACAAATACGTTTTTCCGATTATTTTTAGTGCAAATAGTTATAAAAATATCGCAATTTATGTAGTATAAACTATTTGTAATATTGCATGTATGATAGACTGGACAATATTGTTTATACAAAATAAATTTTAATTTATAGAATTTCAATAAAATATTTTTGCTTTGCTATAATTATTATTATAGCGAAAATACCAATAGTAAAAATAAATTTTAGATCAAAGTAATAAAAATAATGCAATTAAGAAAAGAAATAAAGTATGCACTAAAAAGGAAGAAATAAATAATAGATCTGAATTAACTTTTAATTTATATTATTTCAAATATTGCTTTATGAGCCAAATATTATTTGATGCCAATATTGTTTTATGCCAATATTGTATATATATATTGCCATATATTGCTATATATTGTATTATATATTGTTTTATGCCAAATATTGTTTTATGAGCAAAATATTCTTTTTTTCAAAATATTGTTTTATGTTTAATGAGTATATTGTTTTTTGTAGTCAAATTTGGGTGAAAGGGGTTTAGAATACATAATTTCTTTTGGAGTTTCGTTTTAGAATATTGGTTAATAGGTAATTTGAAGTTTCGTTTTAGAATAATTGGATCATTTGTTGGAATATGCCAAGGAGCATAGAAAACATACCATTGAGAGACACTTTGATCCTCCTCCATCTAGAACTACAATAATACAATGGAGACATAAAAAATAAAATTTCTAAAGATTCCTAGAATGAGGACTTTTTACAGATTTTTTAAAAATTTTCATTTCAAACAAACATTAATTTTAATATTATTTTTCCGGGTATTTTTAGGCATATATATTCATTGCTTTTGAATGCGTGGAGATGGATATGGCACCCTGAAATTTGGATATGTTATAAAAGACACTTTTTGAACAGCTCTCGTAAACACAGCTGAAGTAGAGACAGCTCTCTGCGACTACTTCAGGTGTGACCGCTGTGAGAGAAGGTTTTTGTTTGTTAACCTTAGTTACACAAATTGTTATAGAAAATTATTTAATTTGATCTACCTTTAAATGTCTGAACCGTTGCATTGATTGCTTTCAATTTATTAGCTTAATATACTCAATAGAAAAGAAAACAAAAGAATGACACCGTGTTGCTCTAGTCAAACTTACGGGAAGCGTGAAATAAACGAAGTACCACAGTGGCTAAATGTAAATCAGAAATACAACTCCCTCTTTATTAAAGAAACTTAACAATGATATAAAGATTAAAACTAGAATAACGTGAGTGATTAAACAATAGAAAAACGACAGGTCTTGTGTGTTATGTAGTATAATATAAGAATAAAAGGTTAAGCATTTTAAAGATAAAAGTAGTAGCCAACTGCCGATTCTGCCCCGTCTCCGCGTCTCCTGGACGAACTTTTCCTTATTTCTTTCTAATCTTCTTCTTCGCACAATTATTTGTAGAAATGCTATGCTAATGACGTGCTATGTGATGATATGCTAATGACTTATATGTTAGAATCTAATAAACTATTGATGCATGTTTTTTGTTTAATTGTTTTCATGTACTTTTTCATGACTCGTATATTTTCGTATATTGTCACCGTAAATGTAAATAATCATTATAACACTTATTATTGGAAAATGGGGAAAAAATACGTGATTTTCATACATATTTTGCTTATTGGATCCATTATATTGTTGATTCTGTATCTCGGCGTGTTTGAATCTATTTGAATTATTATATGATAAGGATCCGGTATGTTTTACGGGGTATAGTTACATAGGATTTTCTATAGTATTATCAAATTGTAAAATTATACCTATTATATTGTAAATATTAAGTTGTAAAATAAATATTATCTGATATTAATACACAACTTAATAATATTACGTTGTGTAATAAATTTCCCTGCAGATCTATTGTAAATAGAACTTTATTTGGTTAAACCCGAGTGGTTGATTGTATTGCTAATGGAGATTTATATAAATATATTAGTGAACACGCAACGTTAATTTTAAATCGAGTGACGTACTTTCATTAATGAATCAAATCGCGTAAGACAATGAGAGTTAAACCAGTAATCCAAAGGCTATGAGTCCAAATACTGCGCTAAGTCGCGTACTTATTAAAATGCATAGATTTGGTTATAGCTACTTACATAATATAATTATCTAAACAGAAACACGACTCCAAAAATAATAAAAAACTTAAAAAATGTTGTGTCGATCAGTGTTATAATGATTATTTACATTTACGGTGACAATATACGAAACTATACGAATCATGAAAAAGTACACGAAAACAATTAAACAAAAAACATGCATCAATAGTTTATTAGATTCTACCATATAAGTCATTAGCATAGCATCACATAGCACGTCATTATCATAGCATCTCAACAAATTAATGTGTGAAGATCAGAACGAGATTAGAACGAGAAAATATAAGCGACGAATTCGTCTTAAACAGTGTTATAATGATTATTTACGTTTACGGTGACAATATACAAAAATATACGAACCATGAAAAAAGTACACGAAAACAATTAAACAAAAAACATGCATCAATAGTTTATTAGATTCTAACATATAAGTCATTAGCATAGCATCACAAAGCGCGTCATTAGCATAGCATCTCCACAAATGACTTGCATCTCCGTGAAGATCAGAACGAGATTAAAATGAGAAAACATAAGTGACGAATTGGTCTTGAGCAGTGTTATAATGATTATTTACATTTCCGGTGACAATATACGAAAATATATGAACCATGAAAAAAATACACGAAAATAATTAGGAAAAAACAGGCAGCAATAGTTTCTTAGATCATATATGTCATTAACATAGCATCACATAGCGCGACATTAGTATTGCAGGATCTCCACAAATGATTGTGTGAAGAAGAAAAAGAAGAAGAAGATTAGAAAGAGATAAGGAAAAGTATTAGATTCTGCCCTCTTAAATTGATTTCTCAATCATTAAAAGTATTGATTAGGGCCAGTGAAACCAGAGTATCTTCAATAGTAAGAGAACTTAACTAGAATACGGAGCCATAAGGTACTGGCAGATAAATTAAAAAACTAATTAATTATTGTGACCAAGGATTATTTCTTTGTGTAGACAACATGTCCACACCTATGTAAGTGTTTGGTTCATTCATATTTCTTTATTCGAGCCAATTTTCTATGTTCATTTTATTATTTGATTTATTTGATTTATTTTATTATTTCAGGCTTCACCAATTTATGTTGTTTAATGAACATTAACCAGTGAATATTTTATTATTTGCTATTCTGAATTATCTATTATATTTGATTGCAATTGTTTTTATAATCTTTTCTGAAGATTCCCAATACACTAACGTTAAACTGATTTAAGTTGTTATTTGTTCACACCTGTCCCATAGAATATAGTGCTTAAGAATTCAAGATCTTAATAATATTGGTAGCGAAAGCTAAGCCATTAGTTCCCTCCAAATCAATCCAATTCGCGATAAATACGGCTACTCTTCCGTCGGTAGTTCATCATAACTTAATTTAGTATTTTTATTCGAGCCCAAAACTTCGCGAAGGAATTCATAGCTACCTGACTGTCATCCTTTCCATTGTGCACGTACTAAAAAATACGTGACAATAACTCGATCACAATATTGTCGAGCTTCAGTTGCTTGTTTAAACTAATATTTAGGTAATGAGCCTTAAATGTGGCTACAGCTTCTTGATCTATGGGTTGTAAAATACTGTTGGTGTTTCGAGGTAAGTACATAATTTTTATGTTTGGGTGTAGATCGTCTAGATGAGGTAGATGTCCAGGTGCGTTATTTAGTAGTAAACGTATCTTAAAAGCAATATCCTGTTGATTGCAATAACAAACACTTTCAGTCCTCAAAAAGTAATTGTGTCATACAAGCTTTTTTGTTTGAGTGATAATGCACTGGTAACATATTGTTATTTACTCATTTAAAACCTCTTGGCGTTTTCGATCGATGAATAACAAACGGTTTCAATTTCTGACCAGCAATATTTCCACGTAATAAAATTATTTTTCTATCATTAAATGCCTTAAATCCTGCAATGGAATTTGCTTCCTTATGAATGCCGATGCCTTAAGTGCTTCTACAATTTGACCTTTATTTTTTAAATTGGTGGATTTTTCATGTTTTATATTTTTATGTTTTACTTCCAAATTTACAACACTTCTTTTATTTTTTGCTCTTTTACTATTAACGGACATTTTTAAATATTTAAAAATTATGCATATATCAAAATGATAGAGTAAACTAATTTTTAAACGTTTTTGAAATATTTCGGCTTATGGCAATGTCAGAGGACCCACTTCTCTACCTGGTTCTTAACTGCAATTTAAGTATCAATAAAACATTTTTAAATATGCA
>WYDF02110777.1:0-10395 GCA_009867245.2 Adranes taylori
TATTTTATTTTATTTTATTTATTTATTTATTAAGTGAAGTATATTATAATTTTGTATTGTTATGTAGATTTACCTGATTAACCAAAGAAGAAATACAATGATATATTTAATATAGTTTAAAAAATATATAATAATTAAACACAATACAAACCTACATAGAATAAAATATCACCAAACAAATAATCTACTTGATACAAACATTGAATCAAACCACTAATAGAATCAACTATAGAATCACCTGCTGAAGATGACTAGCCGATACCGGGAGTAATAATTGAAAACCACTAATCAGTGCAAAAATTCTAAGTACTAAATTGTACGTTTTCGGACTATAAACAAAACTAATAATTAATACGTGCCCACGTATCTTTATTATTGTCATTGTTAAACTGCTATACACTTATTAGCTCATATTTTTAAATAAAAGAAATTAAATTATATTGGCACTTATTTTTAGGACGGTAGGATGTTCTCTCCGACGTAACATGGGTGAGAGAGGACTTTTTATATAATTTTGATGAATAAAGGTTACCGTACGAATTCCCTGCTCACAATTATAGGTACCTGAACTCCTTTTGTTATTTTATAAGATAGCACTTTAGTTTAGCTACTTCTAGCAACGTTATTAAATGAATGGTTGCCGCAGAAAGTTTGCTTTATAATCCCCCTAGTTAGCCCTGCTTAAGTTATTATAAAACCCTAAGCCTAATCATTGCTAAGGTACCTTCAGATTAAAGCGTGCCTTTTGTGGCTGAATAATTACTGGTAACGTGAATTACTAATAATGATTGTTAGTTTTAATTATTCAGGCAGGAACAATTATTAAACTTAATCAATTTGTATTGGTCGTTAAAAATGTTTACATGCAATCCAATGACATTTAATATTCCCATACGTAATATTAAATAATCAACGCTTTGCAATTAATAAAATAACTCAACACTTGAATAAAAGTGACTTTATGATTTGTTTACTTACATCAAAGAAATGTTATACTAGGTATTTACAGATTTTGCCGAGACTATTTATTATTTTAGAGTAACGCACCATTATCTTAATTATTTATTTATATTAATTTAATTTTACCTTGATCAACAATCTTGTTACTAAATAAACTCTACTTTATTCATCAAAATTATTCTCAAGCTAATTAATCTGAATTATTGACAAAAATATTAATGCTAAGTACCGCGCTACATTAGACGAATGCATAATAAAATACTTATTAAATTTGTGATCTCACTTTAATTAAACATGACTTTATTTTTGATTTCATTATTATTCTAATATTAATGCGGATTATTATTTCGCTACTTAGCCCGGCATTACGACATTCGGCAGACGCACAAATTTACTATCGCTTCCCGCTGTGGGTTCACCGTTTTTATACATCTTTGGACCCCTTCCACATATTGATATGCATATTTTCCAGCAAGATTAATATGTACCTAATTACACAGCCGCTTTGAACATCAGTGTGTTTTCCCCTCTCTTAGGTGGCCTTGCTCCATGCACTCTGGCTTCTTGCATACCTCTAAGTATAAACCGTTCTATTGAAGATTTAATTAATTAGAATAGGGTATAATCAATAACTATTATTTATTTATTTTTGTACTTTGATCATAAAATAGATCTATAGTAAGTTACCCAATGACTGTCCCCTTATCTAGAATCTTATTTACAATGCTAAACCATTTATGGTGTCTAATAATTTTAACGTATTCACCTTATTTGTGAGTACTTAATAGCCAATCGTTTTACATCACCCTAAAAATGAACGTGGACAAGTCTACACGTTACACTTGCCCCCCCCCCCCCTCGGAAAAATTCTAATATTAACAGGGAGATTTAAATCAATCTTGGTTAACTCCAAAAAATTGTTCGCTTTAGTACACATAGAGATTTTATCTATAAACGTATTGTATGTTCCCCTTCTGACCTGAGTCTAAGTCTATTCATTATCGTTCAATTTAAATTTAATTCTGTTTATCGTAGAACTTTTCGAAACTTTCATCTACGTCCATTCATTCTTTCAGCTAGTACTAACTTATCTTCCTATACATTCGTTTGATCATTCCTCTAGAGTTGATTAACTTTTATCTAAGTCTAATTCTGCCTCTATAACTGGTTAATGCTCTAACAAAATTATTTTGTTCGTATATAAAAATTATCTAATCTTTCTAGTTTATTTCTCTAAGTCCCTTATCATTTGCGTTTCTGAAATATTTTACGAATGTCTTTATAGTTAATCTATTAAATTCTTATTCAATAAAAAAAAATTACATCTCGTGTAAATTTATGTATAAAACACGCCTCCCCGGACCCATTTGTCGACCCATTTGTCGGCTATAATTCTAATTATAAAGTCCATCAAAGTGAATCCTAATATTACATTTAACACTTTTAAACGTATCTTGTTGATAAAATCATTATTACAATGTTTCTTATATTAATTACACCTTTTTTTAAAGTCTGTAAGCTCTATAATGCATTCACAATCCTTACGCACATGCACCTTACAAAAATAAAAATTAAGAAAAATGATAATATCTAGTTCCTCAGATCAGTTTCACTATTATAACGTTGCAGTGCCGAACAATTATTGTGCTAATTGCCCCACCGAAACTGCGATGAGAAGAGAGTGGATTAGAGGTTTTAGATATGCTAAACCCCCCGTTGCAAAGCGCTGACGAACAGTAATTCAGGCTCGCTCCTTTGGATCTGCGACGAGTTGACCATATTATATAACATACTTTAGTTTGACATGTTTTTGAAACTTGCAATTAATATAACTGCTGCTCGTAGTCTTCCAAAATCATTATATCTTCCATTCTTCCGTATTTCGTCATAGTATCTGTAGTATTGGTTTCACACTGTTCAATTGTCATAATATAGTTCGTAATATATGGTTTGTTTTTCGCCATATCTTCCTGTATTGACCTGTATTCATCTAATTATGGCAATGGTACTCCTCGTTAAGTCTCTCTATATATATTTCTTCTAACAGCTTATCCAAGAAAATCTATATATTTGTAACTTCTTCTTCTGCTCTTCTATCTATTTTATCTGAGTATCGGAATCTTTTGTAGTGAAGGTCCATAAGTTTATTAGATGTATCTATTTAAAAAAATAAGCTTGCCTAAGACCAATTCGCAACATTGCCTGTAGTTGCATTATAGCGGGGAACTTTTATTCAGATAATAAATCTATATGATAAATATTGACGCAGCCTAACATATGAACTACTTGGAAGAACGTATAATCAGTAACCATTTCAATAGGATAATAAGAAAGAAAATGAAGAATATTAACTTAAAACATAGAAAATTAATTAGAAAAACTTACCCAGCATTTACAGAATACTTGAAAGCGACAGAGGAAAACAATTTGTATTAGAAAATAACTCTATATATATTATACATCAGCCGAAAGACCCTTAGGAATCATCATGTATCAACTCTGTATACAGGTGAAACTAAGTAGCTTTTATTCATAACTCTAAAAATACAGACATTTTTATTAGGACAACTGTAAATATAAAAAAATACGATGCGCTTTTGATAAGATACAGCCAATAAAGTATATATATAAAGTTCCATAAATAATAAAATTTCCACGAAGAATATTTGGTTGACGTTATTAACCTCGGAATTAATATAAGCCCAAACACAACTATTCCGTAGTCCTAAATAAACATGTGAATGATTCGAGCTACAATAAAGTTGTCAGGAGTGAAGGGAAAGACGGTATGTCAAGTATTTTTATGCGTAAATCACTTACGAAGGATGACTTAAATAGGCAATACGAATTCGGTTTTCCACTGAAATAGGGAGATTAATGCAAGAAAATTACAAATAAAATTAAAAATGTAAATTGAAAACAATTGTTCCTATGAAAAGCATTACGTAAGTGAAGGATAATGGTAAAGAGCCACTAAATCCTGAAAGGCCTGAAAAGATTTGGCCTGAAAAGGTTTAAGCCTGAAAAGGATTAGCAAGTTGGAAAGTGGGACATATCACACACATAGGTTCCCGAAATTAGACTGGTCGCGATTTTGTAACACCAAAAAGGAGTATAAGAAAGGAAAATTTATGGATATCCGCATCTTACAGTCAAGAAATGCGGTACCAATAAGTACATGACGCCATATTGATAATATATCACCAATATATTTTGATTAATCAATGACATCAGCCACAGTACATTGAATAATTAAGTGCCGGAAGGCACAAGAAATGTAAGTTTATCATCGGCATATAATAATTTTGAGAAAAAGATCAAATTAATAAAAATGTGACTTGAATTTATTGCACATGTTAGTGAAATTTCTCGTACAAAAATTTTAGCCTCCTTGGTATGAGCTGAGGTAGCTACTGAACTTCGATGTAGTATAGTGAATTAGTAGTGAGATGCATCAATTCAATAAAATTTCCTAAGTGGTAAGCAGCAGTTTGGAGGAGCCCGGTCCAGATCAACGACATAAGAATAACACCTGAAGCCTAAAAACTGAGAACCTCATAGTATGGTTCGCGGAGCACACCGGTCCGGCGGGGTCATCTCCTACATTTAGACTCTCTTAGAGTCTACCGCAACATCTTCACATTTGTGACGAGATCTGACTCGGAAAAAAAACGCTGGTTCGATCTGGCATCTATTTATTATTACATTTTTTATTAGAATCTAATGTCGGAGTTAATTACCTTTAGTAGGTAATCTTCTTTCACTTGTTCATTTAATAAATGTTACAAGGATTTAGAGACCCGGAGATGCTGGAAATGGTACTGCTTCACAGCCCACTTTGATTTTAATTTTTTTTGAAAAATTTATGTAGTGACTGTGAGATCATTTATGGAGATAGGTATTATCTAGCTAATTAGAGATAATCTTTTACAGTCTGAAGGGACATAGAACATTCATCTTCATCAGGGTAACTATCTTTATTGTCTAAATTTATACAAGGGGCGTGTATTGGCTTAGGGAATAATAAAAATAATATGGGGATTCGATTTATGTGTGGATATTAAAGGGATTTTGCAACATACTGAGATTTAGATATTGATTTGGAAATTTTAGAATATGATTTAGATAATGATTTTTAAATTTAGAATTTTGATTTAGCTCTCGACGAAAGATTGAGAGTCAATTAAGATTTTGATTTTGGAATATGTAAAATTTGAGCTCTGTATAAATCACACAGGGTGAGAAATATTGTTTTGAGTTGTATTTTGGGTTGGAATTTAACATTGTCTATTCCAATAGAGTACAAACTCGAAATAGATGTACAAGTGGATACTTTTTGTCGACAAAAACCAATCGACTTATTATTGTTCATATTTTGTCTTTGTTATGTACCTAATTTGTGAGGCTACTGATTTCGTAGTATGATAGCTATGAGAACAACATTGTCACAACTTATTAGTGATTAGATATTATTAGATATATGTTACCTGATTTGGGGAAATACTGAAGTGGTAGTATTGTATATGAGTACAATTTATTTACAATGAATATTTTACCAGTTGTGAGGTAAATTTTGTGAACAGTGCTGTGTAGAGGTGGAAGAGTAGAGTTGAGTTATTAACAACCATAGACTTTCGCGTTTGCCAGATAAGAGGGTTAGACGGGTTAAGAAAAGGGATTTGTGTTTCTAAATGCTTTATTTAGCATAGGGCTTAAGTGGAATGAAACGGTGTTTCTTGATTGTTTAAAAGGAGTCAATTTGGTGGTTAATAGTTTTTGGGATTTCAGTAAGGATTTAAATTGTACTGAACAGAGGGAGGTTAAGGGGTTCATAGGGATACGCTAGTTAAGGGTTTATATTTTTGAATATTAGCTAAGGAATATTAAGGGGTTGATTGGGGTGAGTTAATACGGAGTTGTGACTCAAATATAGTCTCCAACGGAAGCTAGTGTATTTGAAAAACAAATAAATAAATAAAGAAGGCAATAAAAGGAAATCATAGAGGAAAGTTTATGAAAAGGAAATGAACGTTATGAAATTAATTTAATTCAGACGATATAACGTTTTTAATAAAGTAGCTGGTAAAAGCTTCGATAATAAACAGCATTGTATATTTACATATATTTGCTAATTTCATTTGCTTGGCGGCTGCAATTAGATATTGCTTGTTAGCTATAATCGCATAATCAACCTACTCACATTTGCTGAAAATAACATAAAATAGTTTTAAATAATACTATCAAGATCATCAGTGCATATTCACATATGTTTGCTAAGTTCATTTACTTTAATGCTGTAATTATAAATCACTTTTTGGCTTTAAATTCCTTAAATAGCAGAACCGTATTCGCTTAAATAATAAAATCATCGCAGTTGTAAGGTAGAGTTCATATTATTGCTTATTTAAAATTCACATATTTGCACATATATTGCATGCGCTTATTCTATACGAAATGTATACTTTACTAAAAGTAAATGGTACTCGCATAAAATTGGGTATCTTGTTAATCTTGAGTTTGATTTTGAATCTTCCTATCCCGTGTATTGTATCCTTCCTGTATACAGAGTATCAGGTTACATCAGCATAGAGATAGCGTCCACATTTAAACAGGAAGTTGTCGGAGCCATCAGGAGATCCACGACCCGATAGAACATTTAAACATTATAGTAAGCGATCAATACAACGAGACCGATCTGCCTTCTCAAAAGTAAGCCTACCGCTGACAAGCGTAGACTGGGGGGATCCAGCAAGCAAGCGTTAAAGCATCAAAAAACCGTGGACGTCGGGATCCGAACCTGTAACGTCATATTTGAAAAAGATAATTTAATACGCGCGAATGTATCCTTAGCTTGGTTTCATTGGATCTAACACTTGTGGTGCAACCATATTTAACTGCAGTGTACCGTATTCTATATTTAACATTTATATCGTTTGTTTGGCCTATGTTCCTAATTCATCTCCGTTAACACAATTAGCACTGCAGTTCGCGGCTTAACAAGGCGTACGTTGTAAGTATAAATGACTCCCCATGAAGTTAAAATCAAAAATTGCGATATGCTTTTTGTTTGCTGCTGTGTTGCACTAATAACATATAAAGTAGAATGCCAATTGTAATTTAAATTCTTGGTCTTATTTTTTACATAACTTTATGTCCTTGGTGGGTACATTCGTAGATTATTGTAGCCCACTCTTAATTCATTAACGTGTATAATTGCATAACTCTTCCTTTCTTCTTTATTTGTACTTTCAGTTATACTGCATGACGCTTTTACGTCAATGGTTTAAAACAGCAAGTTTCATACTGTTATTCTAAAGACTTACTAGCTTAATATAACTGAAGCTAGTGTATACAATTAATGGCTACTTTTTTTTATAGCTTAACTTACCTAGCTCAAAAATTCAGTTTCAAGTTTTCTTCGACATTAACCAACCATATAATACTGCTCCATAAATTCGAAAACTTCTCCATTTACATCTCGACTGGATTTCCAACAAAAACAGGTCCAAATTCATTCTATTAAAGAGTAATCACAAAATAATTTGGCAAAAAGAGACACACTTTTGCTGTACTTTTATAAATAATCACATACATACAGCTATCAGAAATGACTTTAGATAGGTCTGAATGTTCTAATGTGTCATCATTGAACATCATTGATTTCCTTCAATGTAAATTCATGAGTAAAAATTAAAATAACTACAAAGAGACTAACAACTCTGTCAGAATTATCTGCGAATTTGGGATGTAGCAATAGAAGAAACGGCAACGAATAAGAAGTAAAATATTTCAACGAAGAGAAGTAAATATGTGGGAAACGCTTAAAAGGTTATTTATATAATAGCTTAGTTTCAGCGAGCATATTTCCATTAAAGATATATGAAAATGTAATTAGAAGAAAAAGGTTTATTCTGGAAAGGTTTATGTATTTTCGGTCTATTAGCCTTTCCGATTTATTATTAGTTGGCATCGTTAAGTCATTAACCATAAATTTATTATTTTTTTATTAAATTCACTATCTTGTTATCGATTAGTTAGACACTTGGCAAGCGGATGAAAAATGATAGGGAATGTATTACGAAAATAGTCATATTGAAATTAGTATAATACTGTCACGTTACTTCTACGCGACAGCGTTGTGGCGAGTCTTTACTAGATAAATAAGTTTCAGTTTACTGAATTAACCCACTGAACTATAAAAAGGGGTTGAAAAAGTAAGTTATTAATTTACTTCTTTACATCTAATTCAAATTCTAGTTATTATCAAGTCTAAATAATTATCAAAGTTGATAATTATTTAGAGTTCTATCACAGTTCATTAGTTTAAAAATTTTGTCCTTGACTAAAAATTAGTGACAAGAACACATTCTGAATTAATTAAACAGTTTGAGATTTTCAAACATGTCAATAAAATCATGCTAATAGAAACTTACATTTGTGCCCTAGACATTACGAACACTACATTATACATTAAGATTATTTTAAGTAAAGAGATTCAACATTGGCTTTAACTTGCCGAGAGCTGCTCCTGCAACTGTCATAAGCTCACCTTCTAATTTATTCTACAAAAGCTATTGCTATTGTATGCTGGACTCAATTCCGCACTCTTACTATAACTATTGCTAAGCGTTATATACATGGAGCTTGCACGACGTAACCTTTTTGGGCACGCGCTAAAATCTCCGTGAATTTACCTCTTCTACGAAGTTCAATACAATCATATTTACTATTACGTTTAACATATATACTAATGATAAAAATAGTTTAATATGGCATCTACAAATAAGTTTAGGTAATAATTTATACAACTAATTTGATACGAAAAGCTTAAATAATTAAAACATTTCCTAGAATTTAGCCATCATGCCTTATGTGTATTTGAAGTACATAAATTATATGCAATAGCACTAATAAAATTGAGTACTTTTATTTTTTCGCACTACATTTGCCCCTATCTCGAAGAATTTCGAGCCTGAAAGTCCAAACTCATAATCAATATTTAAAGGAAGGCTAAGTTCCATCACAGTTGAAAGTACTATGAGCAACGTACTTTTGAACTCGACTAGAATAAGCTCATCAAAAACATCAAGCTCTACTTGAATTTCATACAATATAGTAACTTAAGAACTTTTTCCGCATTACAATACAATGCTAAAATAGCCTTATAAAAGTACTAAATAAGCTAGTGTTTCTCACCATTTTGTGTTTTCGATAGACGTAGTCTTCTCTAATTGGATGCTAGTTCTACGAATTATACACACCACCACTTATGCGTTAAGATGAGAGCAATATTGTTAAGATAAAGCAATATTGATGTTTATTAAATTTAATGTGATTGGTGAGACTGTTTTGGCTAAATCTGGCATTGACTACGATTCCAAACATTGAATATGGTGAAACAATAAATTCATTTATGATAAGAACAATAATGGAAAGATTGAAGTTCCAACTGGATCATATGAAATCTGAGGTATAGAAGTGTATCTTCAGAATGAAATAAGAAACGGTATTGACAGCAATACTGTACCTAAAGATATTGAAGAGTTGCTTTCATTGAAAGCGAATAACGATACATTGAAAACTGAAATTAAGTGTGCTCGTGATATCGATTTTAGTGCGGAACAATCAATATGAACACTTCTTGGTGTCACTCCGAAATTATTAGAAGCAAACACTTTACATATATCGGATCAACCAATTGAAATTAATAAAGTGGCAAGCATTAATGTGGATTGTAATATTACTACAACTTCATACTTCATTATTTCTACCGTCATATTGGTTGTTATAATGACAGCTGTGAAACGACGCCATCGCTGAAGATGGGGCCTAGAACAGAACAAATTGTGTAAAAAGTATCCGCTGATCGCTCCCTAGCATTAGCCAATATTTTAACAAAAAACAAGGTAAGTGTAATAATGAATGCAGCCTAAATCGGCTTAAGCATTCGCCAATATACTTATATATATACGTCTAGCTTTGTCCGTCCGTCTGTGTGTGTGTCTGGAACGCTTTTGATACTTATTATATCAAGCATTTATGAGCAAGTGAGATAGTTAACTCTTTGTAGTACGCACGAATACTGTATTAAAAGAAACATGAATTAGTTTACATTTAATAATAGCAGTGGCGTGCAATAAATTTTTTTTATTATGTTAGATTATATTATATAACTTAATTTTCTACTTTAGTTTGTGTGAATTACGAAAAACGCCGGTAGGGATCAAATAATTAGGTGCTCCATAATAAATAAACGATAAATAACATATATCGGGTTTAGTCCATGCATTATGCTTATAGTCGTTTTACGACGGGTTATCATCTAGTTTAATACATTCTATGTAATACATTCGTACGTTATAAGAATATGATGCATGCGTCAAGGTCTTACTGTGGTGGAAAGTCACCTAGAATCGGCCAATTCCTCTACAATAT
>WYDF02110788.1:0-10395 GCA_009867245.2 Adranes taylori
TTTCTAAATTCTTGCCAAAATCAAACGATATTACCAGGGTTAACCGTGTGATAGAAGAGAGAATCCATCCTAATTCCGACTTATTAAGCATAGATCAAAATGTATACGATGCCGCTTTAGAATTAGTTCCGGAAGAGAAGCGTCAAGTGGCCCAAATTTGCACAAATTTCTTAATAAGAGGATAAGAACTGGAGGGACAAATTAAAGCAAATCGACAGCGGATTTCAAGACTGCAAAGTGTGGTGGATTATATAACTAGTGGGAGAAAACCGTGTGTTCATATAGGTCTTTCTGGACAGACCTATATGAACGGTACCATGTAAAATAGAGACTCCGGCGATGACCTTGTTTAATTCCTTTTGTGAACGTCACGCCCAAAACCAGGACACTTGTCCGCTTATAACAGTTGATGAGATACAGACAGCTTTGAAAGGCAAAAAGAACTTCGCCGCGCCTAGACCAGACACTATTACGAATTTTTTGTGGAAAAAGTTTACTTGCATGCACGTACATCTGGCCAGTGAATTCACATCGTATCTCAATGGAGAAAAGCCTATTCCACCGTGGGTTACAGAAAGGCGCACAGTATTGCTCTAGAAAAAAGGACCAGCATCTGTTCCAGAAAATTATAGGCCCATGACTTTTCTAAACTCTTGCTATAAGATATTTACTAGCATCTTAAATGAAAGAATATTAAATGCCATACAACATGTTCAGCTTGCCAACGGATCAACCTTCTCATACCTTAAGGTTGATGAGAGATACCTGTATCTTAGTATGAATGAAAGTCATATACATGATGCATTCACCTTTAAAGAAACTCTCAACAGCACGTACAAAAACACCATTAATAAAATTTGGCTTTCCCAATTAAGCGGAGCGAACAAAGTTGTCGCCACAAATATGCTTGCTGATACTATTATATAGTTTTGATATTATAAAATGACCGCAAGACGAGCTGAAAATCCTTGACCGATCTACAAGGAGAGTGATGCATATTAATCGGAGCATTCATCCTAGGTCTTCCGTGCCTTGTGTATACCTTCCGCGAAATGAAGGTGGCCGAGGTCTTCTGAGTATTGAGTCAATGCATGACCGTATGGTAGTTGGAATGGCTAACAGAGTTATGAACAACCTAGATGACGCTCTTATGAAATTTGTGCATAAGCATGAATTAGCGGCTGTGGGGTCATTGCTATATAAGGCCGCAAAAAAAGCGTCCCAATCCCTTGGACTATACTTCTCAACAGATATTCAGGCTAATAGTGGTGAAGCAATGAATGTGATGGACTTAGACATCGAGGCTGCCAAGAAGGTAGTTCGAAAATTAGAATTGGCAATATTCAAACAACTCCATCGGGATAAACGTATACATGGCCAATTTTATAATATCCTCGCCGAATTGGAGCTATCACCACATTTAACATTCAGCTTCTTATGATCTGCAGATATATTTTTGCATGCCAAGTTGGTGTAATAAACACGCTGGTCTACCGCAAGAATATAATGGCCGTAAGAACTGCCGCAGATAAGAACTGCCGAGCATGCTAGTCTCAACCAGAGACGCTACTTCATATTCTTTCTGCATGCCTGGTGTATGCTAGAACAAAATACATCCAGCGCCATAATGCCGCCTTAAAAGTGCAACATTTTCATCTGTATAGACAACGACATAGACATTCTTACGGTATAGCCAAATACCCGATTGTACCGTACGTCGTTAAGGATATTGAGACCGTAGTTGAAAATGACGTCGTGAAAATTTTTTAGAACTACAGTTTTCCTACAACCCATAGCCGTTAACAAACCTGATATTGTGTTATTATATTCCACTAAGCGGGAAATGTTCCTTATAGAATTTTCTAGTCCCGCTGATAAAAATATTGAAATTAAGGAACGAGAAAAAGTGGCTTAATATCAGAATTTGTTATTCGATCTAAGGATCCAATATCCACGGCATTCCATCAAATTAGTAGTCCTCATCATTGTAGTCATGGATGCTGTCAGGTCCTATCTAATAAACTATATTAAGATCATACCGACTTGCGAGACCAAAAGTGAAGAATTAGCAAGTCGCATGCAAAAGGTCGTAATCCTGGGCACTTTGAGTTTACTTCGATCACACGACCTGAGTATGACGTAAGGACTTACTCTATTGTTTAGAGAGTCGTTACGTGACATCTGCCCAAAGAAGAATCTCGTGTATGATGTCGTCTTTTGAAAGGTGCTGAAGTTGAGAAACTTTGGACGTGCACGCTACAAAGCAAAATAAATAATACAATGCATTAATTACAACATATTTTATGTTTTATTTCTATTTACTAAGTATTTACTTTTGTTTACTTCTAATAAATATTAGGAGTAAGTATTGTATATTTTATGCAACTAATACATTATTATTTGATAATTTTTCTAGAAACAAAAGAAAGTATTAATTAATTTCAACCCAAATCTAATGAATTGAACCCCCTTGGAAAGTAATACTTTGCTGTAATAAGTAATGCTTGGCGGTGACTTTCATTCTATTTGAATGTTTACTTTCTAAAATAGTAAATTGGCGGACAATATCTATGTCGATATCCAAGTCAACTATATTCAAGGGGTGGTATGTGTTAAGTGGTTACGGTGAAATTCTCGCCGAATGACCCGAACTTCATAACATGTTAGACTGTTATACAAATGTATAGGGTATAGGATACTGTTTTAATTACAATGTAAGTAAAGCATTCTACATATGTAAAGAACAATGTACAGGCTAGAAAACTCATTGCTGAAATAATTAAGATTTTTAAGGTAGATCTCATACCATAAGCAATAATGGAACTGTGTAGAAAAATTAATATCGAAATGTATTTTCTTGAGTACGTCCCAGTGCAGTCATTATTAAGAACAGATGAAATTAATCAATCTCAAAAAAATCTAGTTGAAATTCGTTTGATCGGATTTGAACCGCACAGTAAGAACGTTTTCATTATGCGTATGCCATTTTACCCCCTCTTAAGTATATACCAACATTACTCACCATTTTTCTTTCTTCATCAGTCCAATCTATTCCATTAACATTCGTTTGCCCAATACTCCCCATTCAAAATTCTCAAACATGTTAAGAAATGTCCAGAACTGTCCAGAAAGGAATGTGCCCTTTAAAGACAAGGACAGTAAACGTGTGTATAAAAATAGTGAAAAAGCAGAAGTGTGCGCGGAACATTATCACTTCTAAATTAGTTTTCCATCAGTTGGAATCAGTTTTCCAACACAGAAGAATTGTTGAACAAGCAGTTAATAGAACAAAAACCATACTAAAACAAAATGTATATCTAAGTTATAAACCGGTAACATTGGATGACATAATAAATATTGTGGAAAATTTTAATATTCAAAAAGCTCCAGTAGAAGACGAGATAACCAATAAGGCACTTAAAATGTATGCTCTATGCGCACTGGATGCAGTGTGAAAAATTATCAACAAATCAATAATGGCTAGCTATTTCCCAAACAGCTGGAAAATGAAAACGCCATAGTGATTCCAATAGGTAACAGATAGAAAAATACAGCAAACCCAGAAAATAGGAGACCAATAAACCTGATCAGCAGGTTCTCAAGAGTAGCTGAATTGTCACAAAAAAAGAGAATTGAAAATTTTCTAGAATAAAACAGTACCCTGCCAACCCAGCAAATGGGCTTTTGAAATAAAGTAGCAGCGACCCAGCAGGAGGCGAATCTGAACGCAAACATCCATAAAGCGAAAGAAAAAAGATGTACGGTTGATGCGTTTCTTATACGAGGAGAAGGCGTATTACCGTGTATGGAGAGACGGCCTTATATTCAAAATGCACTAACTGAAATTTACACTTGAAATATCAAAGTTTCTTCAATCCTTACTAAGTGGCAGAATTTTCCAAATTAAGATTGGCAGCGAATTATCATCAAGAATGGTACCAGAAGACGGCTTACCTCTAGGTACCCCAGCTTCACCAATTCTGATCAACATATATGTGAGTAATATGCCAAAATTGCATCAACTGAAATACACATATTCGTATTTCAGCTGACGAGACGGTGCTAGTTACTTTCGATAAAGTAGCCACACGAGCAAGAATCAGATGTGAAAAAAGATTGAACATAATTGGAGACTTCTGCAAGCTGTGTAAAATTATAATAAATGCTGCAAAACAAACGTTATAAGATTCGGCAAAAATAACTATTTCGAAGAAAGTGTAAGGTTTATGGACAAGAATATTAAACCAAGAAGATACGAACAAAACCACACGTAAGAACTAGAGAAGCCATAGCCATGAAAACAGTAAAGAAATTGTATCCAGTTCTGAAGTACAACGAGAAATTCATTAGAAAAGCCAAATCCAAAATCATGAATATTATATTGCGTCCAAAACTGATGTAGGTCTGCAAGTTATGAGCAGAAAACGAAACAAAGCAGAAGCCAGAAGTGTCACGAATTAACCCAAATTGTTATGGAGAGACATAAACGCTCCGTGATACATAAGAAATATAGAACATCTGGAAGCATTTGAAGCCCCACAATTAGGAAATTTAGCAGCAAAAACAAAATATCAGCATGCCCAAGGACTGATATATCATACAAACAACGTGTTCAAAAGCTCAGCAAAGAGGATTCAAACTTAAGAAGTTTTTGGCCCATCAGCATGACCCTTGCAGGCTGAAAGATCTGGGAAAGATCTCCAACAGAATCGATGTGATTAAGATGGAAAATAGAAATGTAAAATAAACATTAGAAATCAGAATTTAATTGTAGATTGCAATTTTTTAATAAATATTTTTTTGTGATTAAGTTAATACGGCCCATTTTGATGACTATTACTAATAGTTATAATTTTATCGTACCGAAATTCAATATAGTATAAACTTCTCAAGAATATCTTAGTCTTATCGATTAGTGTTTACAGGATGACTAAAACAGGACGTTTGCTACTTAGAGATTGATCCTGAAACTAAGATATACGCTCTAATACCTCGCAAGAGGATAACAAACCAAAAACAGCTATAAATATAAAGATTAGTATTTTGTTATTACAAAATCGTCAGCTGATAGGATTTAAGTTAGGTTTAGTTATCTAAAATGACTAATTTAGCTGTAACAAATTCTAGATGCTGCCTATTAGTTGAACTGATTGAATGAGAGAACCTTTTCGGGCTATATTTATCACTTAATACAGTGCTTTATTCTATAATTTATAAATAATTAGATCTAGAAAAATAATACCTAAAATTAGTCGCTATACAAAAACTATATCTGGTGAAAAGTATATGGTACTCCTAGAATAAGATTCAGAAGCTTGCTTCCTCTTGAAATTATGTTAAATATTATAAGTACTAGGCCAATTGTGCCATTGATAGATTTGAGTTTTAACAGCGGACATCAGTGAAGTCGCTTGATTTGGGAATATTCCAGTTTATGCTAATATTAACAACCCCGCAACAGTAAAATCGACGGATCACGAGGTGTTATGCAGCTTTAGTGATTTCCATTATTCAAACCGTGCGTTCAGATTTGCCTACGCCTTCTCCATTGTATTATTGACTCTTTGTACATGCTTTTCGTATTGCTAGTACTTTATTACTTTATCACTGCACGTTTAAGTTGATTTACTTGCACCACTTTTATTTTTTGTGCTCATTACCTCATTATTAGAATACATTTGTACTGCTTTGTCTGCATCGCTTAAATATTGTCTTGATAAAATCGCTATTGTTTATTTAACCGCCATTACTGCGTTATTGATTTGATTTAACTAATGCATTTGTTTATTATTGACATTTACTTGTGCATTAATATATCATTCTCTGTTTATAATTGGATAGACGACCAATAGATGTATTTTGTGGAATCATTAATGCTGATTTACTAATTAGTAGTAAGTTTATTTCAGCTGCCCGCAAGATTTCAAACACCTGGGCACCTCATCGCAACTCGTGGCCTCAGTAAGCCATGGAGGACCGGACGAACAACAAGATCTTTTCCAGCGTGCGGTCTCACGTTAAACGGATCTGGCGCCCGAGAATGATGTTTTCGAAGGATAGTAAATTCTGATAAGAATAAAAATTTTGTTTACGCCATCTGTGACCGTCGCAGGGGCTCTCCATTAGCAGCGTCGCGAGCGCTGCTAATGGAGAGTTCGTTACAATTTACAAACTTCTATTTTGCTGCATCTGTGGAAATACATTCACTATGCCTAACATATATTATTGTTTATTGCATTCAAGTGAAAATGTTCGAGTATCCATCTCGTTGCTATTAGCAGTTCTTTTGAGTAAGTGGAGCAAAGTAAACACCATCCATTCTACCCTACTTCATTTCGCATCATTAATATGGTCAATTAGAGTAAGAAAGTCAAAGAATTATACAGAAGTCAGATCAATCACTCAATAAATGCAGTGTTACTATTGGCTCGGTAGTAATCTGTTCATTTAATAGTTTACCTAATATGTATTGTATAATTAATCGGTGTCTTAGTTCGTTTAGCTGATTGTTATTCTTTTGTTGTATGTCACATGCCGTTTGGATTTGGTTTGTTAGCCTACTTTGTTTGTTTAGTCATTCTTATACTTCACTACGAAGTATAAGAATGCTTAGTTACCGCATTATTTGCTTAGTTACCGCATTATTTGCTTAGTTACCGCCTATACTTTAGATTTCCAGACTGATCATCTGTTTATTCCAATGAACTTATTATCCAAATGACCCCAAATCTCTCTATAGTGTTAAAATTATAGTTACAAATTAACTGCAGTTATATTAAACGAAAATCATGAATATGTAATGGAAGATTCATTTCAATTTAAATATTACTTGATTCAAGTATCAGGTTCATCTACATTTATATTAGTTAAGAGGATTTACAAAATGATAATCACTATATTGCTAAATCTGTAGTTTCTTTTGGAACTATATTACTATACAATCAACTATTGATAAGATGTTCAGAGAATATGGAAGCACGAATTTAGTGCGTATATCGCATAGGTAGCCTATTCATAGTATTAAACAGAGTATTAAGGATTCACTACTACGTACGTCTTAAAGCCTGGTAATCTTTCTCGTCAGCGTTAACTAGATAAATAGATGGCTATCTAGTTAGTTAGTTTGAACTGCTAACTAAGCGTAGCTAACTAACAAACGCCCGCAAGCATCTTAATTCTAGAAACTTAACGAATTTGTCTCTACTGCTTTCTTTTTCTACTAGATATACCAGTATTTACGAAACTGTACCATATTTAAGCATAGGGTTGAAAGAAGACGTTTTTGGTTTCAGTTTTTAATTAAAATTTTAAATAAAAAAATGTTTCAAAATCAAAGATTTTTGAATTGAACATTCCTGTCTCTCATTATTGCGACACATCTGATAGGAATGAGTTAAAACACTTCTGTAGAAAAATAATATACATTGCTTTGCCAGCCCATTTTTCATATACTATTTATGTATTCATCACACATTTTTTATTATAACCTTCATATTTGTTTTCATTAGTAAATGCATAATTATCTAACATATGTTATGTAATGACACATAGATATTGCTTTGCATTCTCAAGCTCACAGACATATGTTTAGTTATGCAACTATACATCTTTACTCGAATATAATACACCTATAGAGTGCATATATTAGAAAGCTTATAAGCTGTTCTGGAAGATCAGTTTACAATTGTGCACAAATGCATCGGACGTGCATAAACATATAGCCGCGATACATATTATTAATATTTAGTTTATTCTCAAGTCAGCATATAATTAAGTTTTCGTAGATTTTACATTTGAATTAAGTCTGAATATTTGCTTTAGTAATTAAATTAATTATTTTTAAATGTATTCGTTTTACGAATATGTACATGATGGTTTCGTTTTATGTTAATAAGCTAGAAACGTTTAAATCTTGCAAAATTCAGATAACAAAATGGTTATGACTTACACAGATGATACCAATTTTTTAATCACTGGTAAATATCAATTCGAAAGTGAACAGTATACTTCCAAAGTTTGTAGTAGTTTAGTGGAATGAGTTACGTCAAACTGTAGCTAATTTAAGCTTCACATCTGAGTCATCTGTTTTGGGCGGTGTTTTGTCCAGAACGTAAAGTCTTTAATATTTTAACTTACTAACTTTATCGAACAGCGGTCCCGCATTGTTATTCATGTAGCATCATATGTTATCGACACTAGATAATGTCTAAGACTTATATTAAATTATGTATATTAGATATACTAAATTCTCCTCTTACTTGAATTTCTTTACATTTCTATAAGTCTAACCTAACTGGTGGTTTTTTCCTTAATCGACTTGATTTCACTATAGAAATATTCTCTGACTCTTTGTCATAGACATTAACGGTTCCGTTTACATTAGAACAATTTGAACTGATAATTCAGAATTTTCATTTGACTGCACATTAGGTATAAAGTTTGACTAAAGATTCATCAAGAATTTAGTAATCTATATTTTCAGGAATTGATTCATGAGGATCATTATGTGAAATGACACTATTGGAATTAAGTAAATTATCATAATTTTAATTCAAAGATTTGGGAATGGATTCTCCAATTTTATGATTTGAGTTACTGGGTATTTAGAAATTATGTCATCATCAAGCCATACTAAATTCCTTTAAAATATCAATAAAGTAACCGAAATCCCATTTGGAATGTCGTGAAGAATGATTAATTGCAGCCACCTTGTTACCTATCTCAAATTTCTTAGCTTAAAATAATTGATGACAACGATTATGACAACGATTCATGACAATGATTCATGACAACGATTATCGGGTTTAATCAGGTTTAATCGAGTTCTAATTTCTGTATTGAACATTGGATATAGTGGAACATTGGAAAGGAAAACATTCGTGTAGCATGTGCTGTTGTGGTAGCATACCCTTTGCTGATCATCGAATTTCATAGTAAAAAATTTAGTTTTTTTAAAGATTGTTTAAAACTTTGCATGTAACGTTCTGCAATCCATTTGTGGTAGGATGATTAATTTGTGAAAAATTCCATTGTTGCGTAAGAAATTTTCGAATTCGAATGATTTTAATTGAGAACCGAAACGCTAGCAAGTACTTTCTGTATTCCAAAACAACTAAAAATTTTCCGACTAAAATTTATTTTAATACTTGCGTTAGTATTGGGAATAATGTGAATTTCCAGCTAGCGTGTATAAGCGTCAAACAAACCGAAATTGTATTTTTCGTTTATTGGCCTGGCGAAATCTATATGTACACGTTCAAATGGATAAGCATCTTCTTCCCATGGATAAGAAATTAATTTTTGAACGTTTCTGAACTTTTGACAATTTGTTACTATTACAAAAAACTATTATTCAAAAAAGTACAGAAAACTATTTTTCGAAGAATATGTAAATTAGGTATAAAGGATCATTGCTTATTTTAGGAACCCTCATATCTTTATATGTGTACAATGTCATGCTCTATATAAGAAATAAAGCCTAATTTTAATACAAATATTGATTTAAATTAGATCATATGAACACAAGGCATATGAATGGTTTGGCAATACCGATGCACAGCTCCTCAATTTTAAAAACCAGTCCTAAATATATGTGTTTGGTATTATATAATAAATTTCCAAACATCTTAAAAGAAATAAAAAATGAAAATCGATTTAAATCGAAACTGAAGGAGATTTGTAACTGCTTTGATCATTTTTCTGAATATTTTCTTGACATTTTCTTCGCATTCTTTCTGTAAATCAATGTTTTTTATATATGTAGTCTACTTGACGACCCGATGTATTTTATTTATACGAAAGGTAATAAAGATTTGATTTTGTACAATTCTGCGTAATATATACGATATCGTACGTAATACCGGACTACCAGCAATTGTTTCGGGCTAACACTTTTCATTTCAATTACACCAAAGTATGCGCAATGTAATTCGTCAAATACTTGATTCCTGGGCGTACTGAGTATAATTATGGATTGTATTCGCATAAGACAATCACTCTGTTCAGAAAATACGAGCTGATATATGTTGAAACTATCTTTAGAAGAAATAATTTTATAGAAGTGGTTATCGTTCTTAGTGGCTTCAGCAATTTGTTTAATTTTAACAGAAAGTTTTACGATTATAGGAATTTGTAAAATCTCGGGCTGGCTCAACTCTGGACTTAAATCGCGAGTAGCTGGTGAAATGGTTGGTGATCTGTAACTAAACTAACATGCTTCTCGGTCGATTTCCGAGTATTTCTGTTGTCTAAAGCTTAAAGTTTGTGACGCGAAATTCAATTGGCCTTTCCCAGCCGTCCGGATAAAAGTGTGAAAGTACTTCTTCTTCGTCCAACGTCGTGGCCGACGTGTGGTGACTCTATGGAGGATGTTTCTGTGGTGCAGGGCGGTCTTCC
>WYDF02110810.1:0-10395 GCA_009867245.2 Adranes taylori
AATTTTTCTCAGCCAATTTACTTATTTCACTACGGAGCAACGATATTCCAACCGATATCGACGAGCGCAACACAACAGAACTCTGTCTATATATCTTCCTTCTAAACTTGTCCAAGAAAATCTTTTTGTTTGTAACACTTATTCTACTCTTCTATCTATGTCTTCTGCGTATCGGAACTTTTTGTAGTGAAGGTTCATTAATTTGTTAGGTATGTCTAACCAAAGAAGAAAAAATATATAAGATTGACTAAAACCTATTCACAATATTGTCTGTAGTTGGATCAAAAATCGTGGACGTCGGGATCTGAATCTGGAATCCCCTGTAACGTCATATTTGAAAATGATACTTTAATACGCGCCAATGTACCCTTTGCTTGGTATCATTGAATCTAACACCTGTAGTGCAAACATATTAAACTGCAAACGTATTCTATATTTAACATTTATATCGTTTGTTTGGCTTATGTTCATTGTCCTAATTCATCTCCATTACTACCACTAATACCGTAGTTCGCGGATTGACAACGCGTACTTGGTTAGTATAAATGACTCCCCAAGTTAAAATAAAAAATTGCGATATGTTTTTTGTTTGCTGTGTTGCACTAATATCATATAATGTCGACGTCCAATTAAAACTTATAACTATTTGGTCTTTATTTTCTACATAACTTCTTTGTAAGTTATAGACCCTTGAAGAGAATCGTAGATAACCGTAGCCGACCCTTCATTCATTGACGTGTTTAATTGAATAACTCTGCCTTTCTTCTTCTTCATTTTTACTTTCAATTATATTGCATGACGCTTTTAAGTCAATGATTTAAACAGCACGTTTCGTATTGTTTTTCTAAAGCCTTACCAGCTTAATATAACTGACGCTAGTGAGCACAATTAATGATTACTCTCTTCGTATAGCTAAAGTAACCTAGCCACAAAAATTCAGTATCAAGTTTTCTTCGACATGAACCAACCATATAATATAGCTCCATAAATTTCAAAACATCTCAAATTACATTTCGACCCGACTTCTAACAAAAACAGGTCCATTTCCATTCTATTAAAGAGGACTCACAGAATAATTTCCCAAAAAGTGTTGCACTGTTGGTGTACTTTTATAAATAATCACATACATACAGCTTTCATAAATAATTTTAGATAGGTCTGAATGTTCTAATCCTAATGTGTCATCAATGATCTGCAAATTTCCTTTAATGAAAATGCTAATGCGTCAAAATCAAGATAAGTTCAAAGAGACTAACAACTCCGTCAGAACTATCTGGAATGCGAAACTTCTTAAAATATTTGAATACAGGTAAATTAAAAGATTCTAAAGGTAAAAGTTAAAGTTATTCCAATCTAACTTCTATAATTAGTATATTTGTCCCTAATGAGTTAACTTTACTGTATATGTTTATGTTTTGTTCGTATAAATTAAATTTGATATTTACTACAAAAAAATATCAAATATTAGACCAGTTTAGTAAACAAACTTAACTACTATTTACATCTATATATATTTACTAAAACTTCATTAACTCTCCCGTATTAAAATATAAGTTCACTAAAATTAAGATTCACAAGAATTTCAAATAAAATAATGTGCTTGCGATCACTTAAACGTGCGCGCGCAACCAATATAACTTTTCGGTAGAATTTAAAAAATTTTCATATGCATAACTTTTTCTACATACGTAATTATCTACACTTCAATTTTTTCTATAAAACATAAATAAATTTGGGGACGCCTATGTACATCTTTAAAACTCTGTCTCATTTATTTTAATCCTAACATTTATTAATTGTCTTTTTATTCCAATCTAAAGTGTTCAAATAAACTATTTCTTGTATATACATGACAATTAATACATACCCACTGATAGTGTCAAATTCCATTCACGTCTGGCTTATTTGTTTTAGTATAAGATATCGTTGCAAAAGGCTATCCCTATTCATAATTCTCTGAGAAATTGTTTAGTGTGAGACTGTACGTCTCTCCAATGCAAATATCTTTTGTTCATTATCATTGTTTTTCATTATAACATATGGAAAAACAATGATTATAACATTCAAGATTATAACATATTTTTAATTCTCCATAATGGTACCAATCTACGGGGTGTGCTTTAATAATTCAAGCACATACTTTTGTGCAGCACATACGTTAAATAATGTTAATTCAACAGACGTCAGACGTAATGAACGTCCAAATCTCCTCTATGGTTTAATTTTTTTTTTTTTTGATATACAGTTTTGTTTAAAATTGTTTGCGCGTAACAAAAACTTGCCTAAAAATAGTAACTAACATTTATATTTACAGCTTTCCGAGCTGATAAGGTTATGCCTACTTTAATTATCTCAGTAGGAAATAACGAACTCTATGTCAAATGTCTAGCTAACTACTAAGTTGCAAATTTCGCGCATTTTCTAAAACAAATATGATATGCCTTTAATGGCCTTTATCCTCTAAAAATAAAAAATTTACTAATATTTCTTCTCTTATGTAACACTCCATGTAACACTCATGTAACGTCTCCTTTTTAACCTAATCCACGATGGTTTTTTCCAATGAAATAATTCTACTCCTACAGTTCTGGAACACTTTCTCAGAAAAAAATATCTGTTGAGCCTTTGTCTGACGTCGATCCCGATTGTTTCCGCTCCGCTCTCTTTTGGCTCTAATCGCTTTCCTTCGTACTAGATTTCTTTCTTCACGGCTGGGTTTTTTTTGTTTGGTCTGAAAAGAGTAAGGGAATCGAAATTACCCCGCAGAAGGGTTGGTCACTTATGGTTTCATGCGAAGTAGAAATATTTCTTCCCTGTTCTTTGATTAAAGTAGTTAAATACTTCCTTACTTCAATATAAGGGGTATACTTTATGTTGCGCGTTAAGGTGTATGGTAAAAGAAAAAAGGAAACGCTACCAAAAAAAAAAATACAAAAAAATCATGCGCTATCCTTTAGGACGCTTATAAAAACTGTGCGCTATCCGTGAGGATGCTGAAAACAAAATTGTGTGCTATCCGTGAGGACGTTTTTTTAAAATCGTGCGCTATCCATGCGGAAGATTGTTTAATCAGAGAACGTTCAGGTTTTCCAGTTTCCAGTTTCCTACACTTAAATCAGCAAGATTCAATTTCCAACAAAAATGTGTTTACTGAATTTTAACTGATTATACTTTGAACCCCTCAGATGGTTGTCAGACGCTCAATGATGTGTTACCCCTATAACTACTTTGCTCTGGATCAAGATACTTTCCAGAAGTAATACAAGTATCACCTGAATATTCCTACGTACCTTTAGGGAGAGAGAAATGTTAGCTCAATTGATTCAACTTAATTTTATGAGTACCACCCCGCTTTCCCAATACACGCGATAATATTGAGAGAAGAGACAAAACGGAAAAAAACTTATCAGAGCTTGACACCTATCTCTTAACTTCTATATATCCGGAGTTACTGCTGATGTAATTTTATATTTCACCGATCCAAAATAAGTACAACTAGGCATATGTTTACTTCTCGAATGACATTTTTTCATGCTATCACTTCCAATATATTATCGCCAATATATTTTCAAATTTAATTTATTTTTCGCTGCCCAATTTACCTGATATTTTCTTTAAAATTGCAAGTTCCAATTGTAGATGAAAGATTTCTTTAGTGTTTCTCCAATTTTGCACTAAGGGTAAATTTTCCTAACGCGCGCAAATGGCTTTCTGTTCTTACATATGTGTTTTTGGGGTTATTTATATAAGAATTCGATTTAATTTTTATTTTGTTTTTCCATCAATTTGAAGTTCTTGTTATTTTCATAAAAATTTCCAAGTTTATCGAAAATTGAGTTACGGAACAAATGTTACAAAAAACGTATTTTTTCGTAAGGAGACGTTTACCTGTGGTTATTGTTTAATTAGAGCAACTTCTCACCTTAAGTATAAGGGTAGTGAAATTTTTCTAAGTTTTATATGTAAGGAAAAAATAAACAAATGAATCCCAGAAACAATTGTGTTGGAAATTTTACAAACCCCTTAATAGATGTATCGTTTAATATTTAGTTGCTCGATCTTCGAATTTATAGCACATTCCCAAAATCTGCATTTTAAGCCAACATAATATTTTTTAGCCGGAACCTTGCAACAAAAAAAAATTCAAAAGTACTAAAAGATGTATTTCTTCCCATTAAATATTGTTTTATAATGGTTATATATTATTTGAAGCAGAAATAAATTTTTATACCTAGTCGATTCTAAAGAAAAAAAAACTACGTTTTCTTAGAAAACTTGAGTTACATAAAAATTCATATTGGATTTAGATAAATATTGGAATCTGAACATGTATTTTGATAAAACTCTAGAAATTTTGGGATTCTCGATTGGAGTTCAGTTCTCCGATTAGAATACTTCGAATTATCCATTTCTTATCAGTATCACGTGATTGCAACCGTGTTATTGCGCAATATCTTATCAACATTACGTCATTTCCACCTCATTATTGCGCAATAGATAAACAGTATTTTGTAATACATAACTTCAAATAATCTTGGATTCAAAATTCTTGGAATTCTCTTATCAATATCACGTAATTTTCACCTCATTATTACGCAATACGTAGCATAAGCTCAAATAATCATTTAATTGGGTTGGCGGCCATCTTGAAAACCGTTGAATATTTGAATTCAAATTTGAAGTTTTTCGAGCCAAACCTGGAGGCGAAGGTTTTTTGTTTACAAGCAACTCGAGCAACTGTACGTGCTCTTTTATTCACAAACGAATCGACTACGTTCTTTTTTGTTTACAAACATTGATGTCACGTGACTTGGATTGCGGAACAATCCTTCATATTGTCCAATATCTAACCAATAGTGCGTAATACATAACCTCAAATCATCAACTGATTGTTCTGATGGGGGTGGAATTTCAATTGTGGTGGTGATAAGTGTAGAACGGCCTGCCATTTGTTGATCGTGACGACGTCATCATTACAACAATCAATCAGAGAACACAAATGATGACGTGGAGCAATCAGCACGCAGGGATTTGATAACATCATTGAAAGAGCCTAGAGGTCAGTGAACTCTAAAAACATATGGAGGGAGGTAGAAAAAGCGGACTTTGGACCGGGCACAAACCTTTATAATATATTATTAATAGGGGATTCGGTAAGGGATGTGATTAAAGAAGAATGAATTTTGTAAAGGAAGGTCTGAAAGAATGAATAAGGGGATTTATGAGAGAGAAAAATATATAGTATATTTTTGTATAGATTTTATATTGATTCTGTTTTTCTTGAATTTGGCTCCCCTTTCTTTTTCATTTCTTGTATCGAAAATCCTATAATTATCTCCTGTAATTATCGGTTCCTATAAGTATCTCGGTTCCTGCAAAAGTTGGAAACATGAGACTTGGCGGAGATATGTAAGAACATAGCACCTCAATTATACTTATGTGCAAAACTGAGTATACTAAACCAATTTTGATCAATAAAATCTATTTCGAAAGACTTTTTAGTAACACCCAGTATATATGTATATATTTTGATAGCCCTTAGATTCTACTTAAAATGACACCAAGTGAGGGGTTTAGATTTTATCATTTCAAAGCTATGACCTTTAAAAACTTAAAACTTCTCAATTTGTCGCTACGGCAATGGACATTGAAGAATCATATATACATGTAAGTCCTAAATAATAGCACATATATGCATAGTTACAGGAAATAATATTTTACGTTTTATGAGATCTACAAAACGCTGGTTTTGCAATTGAATAAATGTTGTTATCAGTGGTGGGTTCACATTATAATTGTGAGAGGGGTTGAAAATTAGCATTTTATTCAGAAATTCAGCTTTAAAACTAGAAGACTGAAATTTTGCTCGCGTATAGCATCGAATAAAATTGGTACCATGCCTCAACTGGTGTAGAACGCGACGTTCCCTCGTTTAATATTTAACAAACTGTTCGATATATTTCAAGAACTATAAAAGATAGGACAATTGAATAAACTTCATTGGCTAGGCTACCTAAAGCTCACTTGATTTTATTTGAAGCATCTTTTTATGAAATTACAATTTAACATATATACAGGATGTTTTTAGTTTGGCAAACTTTGCAATCCATTTTCTCGTAGATAGCTATTGTACTACATAAAATATCTCGAATTCCTATGAAAGTTGAAAAAATGAAATTTGTGAAACATGTGTAAGATCAAAAGACCTGAATTTTGCGCAAAGCAAACATGTGACAAAAAGTGAGTCAAATGCGACAGCAAGCCGCGATAAAGCGGAAACCTTTGCTGTCCGCGTCATAGGCTACATGAGGACTGGGAAATTAATGTGTTGGCGAATTCGGACGTAAGCGAATTCACAAGCTCAAGCCAGTCTCGCTTTTCTGAAATTAGTCGAGAAGAGAGTCAGGAGTGGCCGCTGAGAGCTCCTCGCGCCGTAGACAAATACGGGGAAATAGTAAATAAATAACGGCCGCGACAAAGCTGTCCACGCCGTAGGCTAATATAGGGAGCGGGGGTTTCATAGGTAGACGATCTATAAGTGATACTAATTTTGTTTAGTTTACCCTAAACAACTATTATGCTAATCACATGCAATAAACGAGATATAGGGTGACAGTCAAAACTAAATAGGTCATCTTATGCTTTATTCAAGATATAATTATTCAATCATGAAGAGTGAACAAAATATTCACATATTTTATTTTTATTAATTAATAAATTTACAGCATATCAATGTAAGTACATTGATATGCTCATGCTGTACACACATGCTGTAAATTTATTAATTAATAAAAAAGCATCAAGAAAGGAAGTATTTTGAGGATGAGACCCTCATACTTCAAGATAATTCCGCTTAAGGCTGGCACTATATACATCAAATAATATGTAAAAAAGCATTACGATATTAGTGGGATATCTAAAGGATACGAACCACGGTTACTATACTTCTGGATATTTCACAATGCAAAACAATAACATGTTTAAGTAGGATATCGAGAGAATTTGGGCTATAGCTCTTCTGCTCCTGTATATTCTATGGAATTAACATTCCAAAAACTTTCCTTTCTGTATTCCCTTGAATAAAGAAAACCACTTACTGTAAACAGGATCAAGTAATAATGAATTAGATGAAATATGTATTTTATATATTAAAGATTTCATCCAGAGGTATTTCTAATTAATGTATTTATCCAAAGAAAATCCGCTAAAAACAACGTAATCTTAATCATGTATGTTTATGCATCTAATACGAGTATTATTAACAAATCGAAAAAATATTTAAAGAACTAAATGCAATGCTCGCTAAACACATACTAACTCAATGTTATGTATGATGATCTATCAAACATATACCTATTTGTAATTACGACAATTCATTATATTTATTTAATGTAAACAATAATTGTGTGCGTAGAACATACGACTAGTTCATAGAAATTTGTTTACCTACGAAATGACGTATCATAATAACTTTTGATTAATATATAAAAGGTTGATTAATTTTAATAAATTGAGATTTTCTTCTTAGCATTAGAGCAATGTGTTTTACTTAACCCACGGCGATCTATCGGTGCTCAATAGTGATTAGATAAACTTCTAGTTACGATCCAGCGAAGGTGTAACTTACTATTACCCTTTTGCTCAATAATAACACGTATGATTTCCAATATATGAAAGACGGAATGGCGATCAGTAAATCTAACGGAATGGTAAATCTAACTTAAAATTAGTAACAATTAAAATATTTATTTAAAACTTATTTTAAGTTAAATGAAAATGATCATCGTAATCATGCTACAGCTTAAGCGGACCTGTTACCGTCAAACTAGCAGGTCCAGTATATATTAACCTTCTCTTTGCATTACGGATACGACTACACCCACTGCGGAGTAACTCCAAACTATGACAAAAGCAGTGGTTGATAACTTCCTAAAATATTGTATAGGTACATAGTCAAGTAATTGTAAATCTTATTAATCTTACTAATAAATCTTACTAATACTCGAATATTTTGACTTACTTTTTACATACAATTAACTTTCACCTGAAAACTCTTATTTTTATATATTGGAAGTTATCCAAACATTTCATCCATAAATTTCTAATTATTCTTTACTAAGTTTTTATTGTTCTAGATCATCGTATTTTTCGTTGATCTAAACGTATTTATTATGTTTTAGCTTGCCTTGAAACAGTTCATGTAAACTAAGTACATAGAACAAGTAAGATGGATTTTAATTCAATAAAAATTGAACCTGCAAATCTGGAAATTAAGGGAGAAACCGAAAGCAATGGTTTGAACATTAAAATCGACATTGACCAGAGTGAAATATTTCTGAAAGCCCGACAGAAATTAGAAGTTGAAGCAGAAAATGACATAAGTTATTACGAAGAGTCATTACGAGCATCACACAAATGCGAATTTAGTTTTAGCACAACAAATATCTTAAATAACCAAGAGCTTACTATTATTGGACAACAACCGTGTAAATGTTTAGAATGCTATTCTGGTTTCAATAGAAAAGATAACTTAAACTCTCCGAAGAGTATTCACACTGGAGAAGAGCTACACAAATGTTTAGAATGCAATTATACATGTGCACAAGAAAAGAGTTTAGCAGCGCATACGCAAGTTCCTAAAAAAGTAAAGCCATTTAAACGTTCAGAATGCAGTTTTAATTCTATTCGAGAACGTCACGTAAAGACATCTAAGTCTGTTCGCGCAAGCAAAAAACCATTCAAATGTTTAGAATGCGATTATACGTTTGCACAAAAAGGCAATTTCGTTCTACATTTGCGTACTCACACACGTGAAAAACCATTCAAATGTGTAGAATGCGATTTTACCTCTGCAAGAAAGAGCAACTTAGTATCACATGTGCGCATTCATACACATGAAAAACCATTCAAATGTTTAGAATGTAATGATAGCTTTACGTGGAAAAGCCAATTGATAGCACACATGCATATCCATGGTGGCAAAAGACCATTTAAATGTTTTGATTGCGGTTACAGTTTTGTACGTAAGAGCAATTTGAGAACACACACTCTTACTCATTCGGACAAAAAGCCGTATAAATGTTTCCTATGTGATTATACCTGTGCACAAAAGAGCTATTTGAGTACACATTTGCGGCGTACACATTGGCGTGTACATTTACGTGAAAAACCAATAAAATGTTTAGAATGCGATTATACATGTGCATTTCAAAGCCGTTTGAGATTACACATGTACACTCATACGAGTGAAAAACCATACAAATGCTTTGAATGTAGTTCAAGTTTTGTTGTAAAGAGCAGTTTGATTAAACATTTGCGAATTCATTCACGTGAAAAATCATTGAAATGTTAGAATGCGATTATATCTGCAAATATAGACAACTTGACATTAAACATGCGTACTCATATAGGCGAAATCCATAATGCTTGTTTAAGAAGCTCTTTATTTAGCCAATGAGTCATAATTATATGGAAGTTTGATCGATTTCTTGTAGTATAGTTGTGTATATCCTGATTTAGGTTTACCAGATAACTTAAACAATTTGGAACTTTGTTATATTTTAGTTCTCTCGTAAAAACCAAAACATAAAATCTCACATTTTCCTTGTAAGTCGTTCTGCATGTATATTTTTCTCATATCACTTTTTCCGTTTAAAATAGTTTGTATTGCGTTAGTTTGCAGCACTTTCAGCCTTTTATTTGGGCTCTGTTAGCGTACGTTAAAAGTAGGATTGCCAACTACTCGCCTGGAAAATTGTCCAAAAAAACTGTCACAATATTTGATTTATTTAACAATTATATTATCATATATGTATGTACATACCGGCTGTCCCAATAGTGTGTCCAAGTCCAATTGCTCCTGTATCATATTATATGGAGAAAAATTTCCAAAGCAGAAGTGTCTAGAGCTTTAAGCTACATAAACTAAAAATATTGTCATGTATATAGGCTGTTCCATAACTGCAGTCCGAACACAAAATAATTTTTTTTATGGAATGCTATACTTTTTAGTTGATAATTCGATTCTACGTATTTTTCATAACATTCAATCTAAGACTTGGTAGGTCTATACCAGGTGTTTCAAAAGTTATGGCTAGTTTTATGCCAAAAATGTGGTAATTTGGAATGCTTGTATCTTAAAAGAATAAAATATATTTGTTCTGTTTTTGGGCCTGGTAATTCTAGTACGCCCTCACCTTTTACGCGTATAAAATATTTTGCATGTTATTGAAATTTGTATACAGGATGAACCAAAACGCATAGTAGGGTATTTTTCAATTTCTTTAAATGGAACATCCTATATTTTATGTAATGGTTCGATAGATCTTTAGCGCCACTTTCATTTTTATTAACAACTTCCTATGTCTAACTTCAACTGCTTTTGAGATATTTCCA
>WYDF02110821.1:0-10394 GCA_009867245.2 Adranes taylori
TCTGGCAGGACCGAGATCAGTGGAGACTGGAAATCGGAAGACGTAGAAGAACGTTGTAAACCGAATTTATATATATAGTAACTTGAGTGGTTGTAGTGGGCTATCGAATTTGCAATTTAGATGCTTGTTTATCAATTTTCTATTAGTCTTATTTTGACGCACTTTGATTTCCCAGTTTTCCCAATTAGTCCGTTCGTATAAATTTCTCATCCAAATTGTTTTTTTTCTCATGCAGTTGAGTTAAAAAGTGATTAAAAGGATTCAGGTCATGTGATTCGGAATGAAGTGATTTGGTATCCAGTCAATTCACCGCAAATGATTTAATACCAACATTTCGCCAGAATAGAAATATGGATAAATAAATAAACATGACAACACAGACCAAAAGAGTATGACGTAAATATTTGACAGTGCAGAACGACAAAAGAAAATTATCATTTAGCAATCAGGATGATGGACCTGATTGATTATTTTCTTTTTTTCTCTCAATGGTAGTTTAAAGTCGGCACCTTTTGCCGATTTATAAAATAAAAACAATACTAGAAATACTTCTTGCCAGTATTGCCATGTTTATTTATTTATCCATGTTTCTATACTTGTTATTTGCTTCTTGTTTTTGTAGTAGTTTAAGTGGTTGTAGGGGCTATCCAATTTGCAATTTACTTGCTTGTTTACCAAGTTTCTATTGATTTTATTTTGATACGCCTTGATTTCCAAGTTTTTCTGTTAATCCGTTCGTTTAAATTTCGCAGCAAAATGTTTTCTTGTTTGCAGTTGAGTTACAAAGTGACTACACATGGGATTTAGGGTAAAGTGATTTGGTATCCAGTCAATTCACTGCAAACGATTTAATAAAAAAAAACAGAATAGAAACATGGAAAAATAAATAAACATGGCAACAGCGACAAGAAAAATTTTACGTAAATAATTGACAGATGCAATACAACAAAACAAAACCAGAATGATGGGTCTGATTGCTGACTGATTATTTTATTTATTTCTTTCTACGGTTGTTTACAGCCGGCACCTTTCGCTTTTAGCTCTATGGCCGATAAAAACAATAAGTTGCGGATTACTCAAACAATTAACGATTTATAAAATAAAAACGGTACTAGAAATTTGGAGAGTGTCCGGCATGACCTTTGATCACCATCAAACTCTCCTGATTATTTTCGTTTGATGTTTAGGACCTGTCAAATTTGACGTCATATTTTTCTTGCCGGTGTTGCCACGTTTATTTATTTATACATATTTCTATTCTTGTTATTTGCTTCTTATTTTGTAGTAATTTTGAATTTGCAATTTAGATGCTTGTTTACCCAAGTTTCTATTAATTTTATTATGATGCTCTTTGATTTCCCAGTTTTCCGAGAGTAGAAATTTCTCATGAAACTAGCTTTATCTGCAGTAGACTTAAAAGATAATTAAATAAAGGAATTCAAGCAATGTGATTTGGGATAAAGTGAAAGTGTTTCTAGTCAATTCACCACAAACGATTTAATAAAAACTTTTCAGAATTGAAACATGGATAAATAAATAAACATGGCAACAGCGACAAGAAGAATACGATGTAAAAATTTGAGATGCAAAACAACAGAAGAAAATAATCAGTCAGCAATCAGGGTGACGGATCTGATTGCTGACTGAATATTTTCTTTCTTTTTTCTATGGTTGTTTAAAGTCGCCACCTTTAGGCCTATGACCGAAAAAATAATATGTTGACGATTACTCAAACATTTAACGATTTATAAAATCAAAACAATACTACAAATTTGGAGTGTCCGATGTGACCAGTGTACACAGCAATCACCGACAAACTCTCTTGAATATTTGCTTTTGATTATGGAGAGTATTTTGATGTATGGTGCTAAAGTATTGACAGTGAGTGAAAGAAAAGATATAGAGAGAGTGCAAATACAATGTACGAAATGGTAAATTGTGGTAGAAAAATCGACGCCCGATGAAATTGTACTGCAAGAACTAAACAGTAGATTAAGTGTGATTTGGATGGGTTCAAGATGATGGTGAGAGATTGTGACGCCAAAAGAGGTAGTAGTTGTATTCACTTATTGGGATTCTAATTTTCAAGATGATGGTGAGAGATTGTAATGCCAAAAGAGATAGTAAATGTATTCACTTATTGGGATTCTAATGCAAAGATCTTACGCGGGAAAAATTGAAATACGCAGGAAACGTGTTTTATTAGACACGTACAAAATAATACTGCACACGGCTCGCATCTTTTAGGGTCCGCGGAGGGATAAATCTTATCGTCGGAGTGGAAGAAATTTTTGCGTTCTTCCAGAAATCCATGTATTAGAAAGAAATCATTGAAAAATATTTATGGCAATGGATCCTTAATAAGTAAGAGTAATATAAAATGCCGCTTTTTTATGCCGTGGTAACCCCACACGGTTCAACACCGTCGCGCGAAAATGCATGAGGAATAAATTTAGCAGACCGGGGCTTAGCATTTTGTTAGATTTGAAGTAGTTCAGTCACAACTTATTGTTAAAACTCGCGTATTTTGTTCGCTCATTTTTATCGTGAAAATTATGTCTGGAGTACAAATGTGAATAAAATAATAGTTTAGTTATATAGTTTGCTGATGTAGAAAGTGATGATGGAAAACAATGATAGTGTGGTTAATTGAGAGTAGTCAGAAGCGATAAAGATAACTGAATGGGGAAAACATATTAAAATATTTCTTGGATATCCACTTTTGTGTGGAGGTTTAACAGTCTCATTTAAATGATCTTATTTTATCATTTGTAAATTGTTTTAATAAAAAAAAAAAATGATAGAAAATTCTCTGAATTGAGGGGTTCAAATTAAAGAAAGTATTTTAATTTAATAAAATATGATTAATATCAATAATGATAATTAGACCTATTTGACGAAATTTGCCTTTGTTAATTAACGGTTAAAGTTACTTGAAGTTATTTAAAACAAAATCATTTTCATTCTTTAGAACTTTATAAATCGCGTACTACATCGCGTATCGGTAAACTTTGTGCCTATCTAATTTTGTACGAATCTATGCAAGCTCCCAAAATATCCCTTTATAACCTAGTCTATGCGGAGTCCCCAGACTAAAACTACAGAATAGTGCGACCGCGAATTTGTCCCTTGTAGATTGGGATCCTTCTTCCTTAATGATCCTTCCCCTAAATGATTGGAGAGTTTGAGAAATGAGGTGTGATACTCCCGACTCACACCTCAATGTGGTGGGAAGATGAACGCTATTCTAAATAGCGGCCAACGTGAGCGGGGACCGAGTATGCGCCGATATAAGCAAATACCCTGATCTTCGAATTAGACTAGGACACTCTATTGTCCTAGGGAAGAGAAATCGTCTCCGAAGGCGGATGAACTAAGACGTGTGGTCAACGGCATTGGAATTAGGAAGGCAATGGGAAACTACCTAATTATTTACCCAAGAGAGCAATGAAGGAAATGGTAAATAGGAATGAGAAGTTGTCATGCGACCCGGGTGACGACCCGCGCTGTCTCACGTCCAGGATGAGCAGTGTGAAATTAGCAACAGGGCACGTAGATACGGGTATCTGGGCATCACGTGCGAAATGTGCTACCAGAAGTCAAAATCAAAATGAAAGGAACGAAATGATGCCAGCTAGAAATAAAATGCAGATTGCCACATGGAACATACGAGGTGCACTGCAAGTAGACAAGCTCAAAATCATCCTAAATGAAATCTCCAGGTGTACTTTTAATATTTGCGGTCTATCCGAAACGCACCGGAAAGGCGGTGCGGTCTATCCGGAACGCACCGGAAAGGCAACGGTCACTACAAAAGCGATGACTACACAATATACTACTCAGGTCAAGAAGAAGGGAGCAGGAATGGTGTGGATTTTGCCGTATCAGACAAAATAAACAAATTTGTAGTCAGTTCACGAATCCGCCTGGCCTGCAAGCCGTGCAACCTAAACCTTATGCAAATATATGCTTCGACCACAGATGCAGAAGAGAAAGAGATAGGGTTTTATACCTGAATGGAAACAGTTTTATCTCGAACTTCATCTAAGGAAGTTACAATCATTATGGGAGATTTTAATGCAAAAATCGGTGAAACAACACACGACAATAATATACGCAGCGCGGTTGGCAAGTACGGGTTGGGAACCCGGAACGAAAGATGTGAAAGGCTAATACAGTTCTACCTGGTCAATAATTTAACTATCTGTAATTTTCTTTTTCAACAAGCAAAACGTCGTCTATATACATGGATATCTCGAAATGGGATACACAGAAACCAAATTGACTATATTCTTATTAAAAACCGATGGAAGAGTTCATTTCTGTCAACTAAAACATTACCAGGAGCAGATTGTGGATTTGATCACCAACCTCTACAATCAACATTTCGACTGAAACTGAAGGTACCCAATAGGAAGGTATCCCGTCCCGTGTCGCCATTGACAAATAACGAGGCTTTTCTAGAAGTGGAACTAAATAACCAACCATTGGTCACCGCCAATATACAATCCTCTACAGATAAATGGCAAAAATTTAAGAACAAAATTCTAAACACCATAAATGAAGCCCAACCAAGGATAGCACGTAACAAACAACACTGGATCTCAGATAATACTTTAGTAGTTGTCGAAGAAAGACGCAGACTCAAAGTAAAAGGTCAAAAAAATCATGAAGATGACGAGTAGTTTAAGCTCCTCTCTAGAGCGATCCAAAGAGCCAGCCGAAACAATTTTTATAACATCATTTGTTCAGAAATACAAACTCATGTAAACACCTTAGAGACAAAAGATTAGTTTACCAAAATAAAGCCAATAACGCGGAAGTTCGTGGCCAAAACATGGGCACTTCACGATGCGGACACTCAACTTTTGACTGATATGGAAAAGATAATTGAGAGATGGAGGAAATACTGCGAGGAGCTGTATACCGACGCGACATATGTACCAGCCGACCACAACACGATAACAGAGGAACCGGAACCGAAAAACTCGGCCTAAAAAAATCTCCAGGTATCGACAGGATAACAGCAGAATATATAAAGAATACGGGTCCCTCTGATTACTTCATGTGAACTTTGTCAGACCATTTGGCACACAGGACTTTGGCCAAGTGACTGGTTTACCTAGGTAATCATCCCGCTACACAAAAAAGGCTCTAAAAGAGACTGCAATAATTACAAACTGATTGCACTCATATCACATGCAAGCAAAATTATGCTGTACATACTCTAGCAGAAACTTTCCAGCTACATAACTTAGCAACTCGCAACCGAACAAGCCGGCTTTGTAAAAGGTAGAGGAACTCGAGAACATATACTAAATCTTCGCCAATTAATAGAAAAATCTCCAGAATACTACACACCTATGTATTTATGGTTCGTGGACTACGAAAAGGCATTTGATAATGTGTGCTGTGGGCAGTTATGGAGTATAATGACCAAAATGGGTATGCCACAACATCTTGTCAAAATAATAAAAAGCTAGTGCGATAACAGCCAAGCAGTTGTCGAATTAGATAGAAGTGTTTCCGATACATGCCGAATAAGAAAAGGAGTACGCCAGGGATGTGTGCTGTCTCAATGCTGTTCAACATTTACAGAGAATACATTATGAGGATTGTATTAGAGGAATGGACAGGAGATGTACCACTGAATGGGTACATAATATCACATACGCTTTGCTGATGGCACAGTATTGATAGCCGCGAACCAGTTAGAACTAAAAACGTTTATAACAAGATTAGAAACAACTAGTAAAGAGTTCGGCCTTCGCATCAATTACAAACATAGACCGTTTAGATATTATAAACATAGACAATTGTGAAGTTGTGCATCAGTACATATATTTAGGAGCACTTATATCTAATACCGGTAGAAGCGAAATGGAAATACGCCGCAGAATTCAACTAACCCGCAATGCTATGACACAGCTCACCAAAGTTTGGTCAAACAGTCACATAACAAAAGCGACTAAAATCAATCTTGTGAACTTGTCTTGTCTTTCCCGTTATGCTCTATGCCTCGGAGAGCTGGACGGTGTTGGCAGTCGACAGGCGATGTCTTGACGCTTTCGAGATGTGTTCCTGGAGGAGAATGTTGCAAATACAATGGACGGCACATCGCACCAATGCGTCGCTCCTTAACGAAATTCAACCAACACAAGAACTTTCCAGCACTGTTTATAAACGCATTTTTTCCTTCTTCGGCCATGTCAACAGGAGCACCCGTATGGAGAAACTGATAGTGCAAGGAAGACCTACAGGTTCCCGTCACCAGAGGCAGATCACCAACAAGGTGGATAGACATGATCGAAAAACTTATAAACATTAACCTGGAGGGAGCGGTACGAAGAACAGAGTGCAGGCAAAATTGGAGACGGGCGATGCATGCGGCTATCAGTTCGTTAGAGCTAGAACCAGAGCCACTACACGTCGTATGCAACGTGAGGACTTAGATGAGATTGGGATGCGGCTGTATTCTGTTCAACATCTACATTTGTATTATTAGAATTAATACATATTTCTCGTATGTAAGATAACTTTTACTGAAATTTGAATTTATTAGAATATAATTTATAGACTAAAAAAACCTGCGTGTATTCGGCTTATATTTAATTCAAGCATTTATTTTTCGATACGTGGCAATATAATTCAATTAGTAACATAAAATAGACTTACATGTAGTCTAGGATATCCGATATGTGGTTCATCTTTGAATTGATGTGAATCGCGAAAAACAACAGCTCTTATTACGCCACGTATGTGTTCGTCAGGCCATATACCTAGAAGAATCCTTTGTGGTCTACCTCTTCCTTTTGGCCTTAAATCTATAAAAATGAAAATACAAAAAACTTTCTACAAGATGCAGTAGGTGATAAAAAGTACATTTAAATAAGATTAAAATATAATTGTTTAGAAAAGCATTTAATTTTCATTTTTGCTATTTTGTCTACAGTCAGCAAGTTTTCACTAAGCGATCCATCACCGACTTTTATATTTATTGAATTTTTGAAGAAACAAAAAATATCAGGTGCAATCGAAATAAGAAAAAATATAAATAAACAATTGTTTTCAAAAGCAATTAATAGGGTCAGAGCAACTCGGCCATAAAGAAGGTTGTCCGGGTAAAAGAAGAAAAGGCACTGTTAAAACTTCCATTTTGTCGAATACACTGATTTCATATTATACTGAGTAACGTGTTTCGATCCATCCGAAATATTGAAAAGAAGTAGCAAAAAACGGATATAGATTTTTTTGGTATTTGGACAAAGAAAATATCTAAATTGTAAAATTTAAAAAATATTTTATAATAATTTTGGGCAAAATTGTTTTTTACATTTAAAAAAAATTTTGCTATATTTGGACAAAAAAATTTGAATTTCAAAAATATTTTATTTTGATTTTGGGTAAAATTTGGTTTTTTGTGATTTTGAAAATTATTAAATTAAAAAATTTTTAAAACATTTTATAACTATTTTGGGCAACATTGTTAAATTTCTACGTTTCGAAAATTTTTTCATGATTTGATAAAAAATATCTGAATAAAAAAAATCCAAATTGGGGCAATAGTGATTTTGGGCAAAATTATTAAGCTTTTTACATTTCAAATTTTTTTGTGATTTTGAAAATTATTAAATTAAAAATTTTTTAAAACATTTTATAACTATTTTGGGCAACATTGTTAAATTTCTACGTTTCGGAAATTTTTTCATGATTTGATAAAAAATATCTGAATAAAAAACATCTAAATTGCAAATTACTGCAACCTCTCAAATTACTACAAAAACAAGACGTACATAATAAGAATGGAAACATGAATAAATAAATATGGCAACACCGACGAGAAGAATATGACATAAAAATTTGACAGTTGCAAAACAACAAAAGAAAATTATTAATTAGCAATCAGGATTGTGGATCTCATTGCTGACTGATTATTTTTTTTCTCTCTATAGTTGCTTACAGTCGGCACAGAAATTTTGATTATTTTCTTTTGTTGTTTTGCAAATGTCATATTCTTCTTGCCGGTGTTGCCCTGTTTATTTATTTATCCATGTTTCTAGTCTTGTTAGTTGCTTCTTGGTTTTGTAGCAATTTCAGTGTTGTAGTGGCCTATCGAATTTGTAATTTAGATGCTTGTTTACTAATTTTCTATTAATTTTTGTTGTTGATGTATTTCTATATGCTCTATGACTGTCCCGATTTTTTTAAACAAATAACCACTCTTTGTTGGAAATAACCACTCTTTAAAAATTGTTTGAAAAAAAAACAGGTTATATCTTATATATAGTACATGTTGGTTTCAAACATCTAAATTGCAAATTTGATAGCTTACTACAACCACTCCAATTACTATAAAAACAAGCACATAACAAGACTAGAAACATGGATTAATAAATAACTATGGCAACACTGGCAAAAAGACTAACGTAACAATCCGATAGATACAAAATAAAATAATCAGTCAGCAATCAGGATGATGGATCTGATTTACTTGCTGACTGATAATTTTCTTTCTTTCTATGGTTGTTTAAAGTAGGCACATTTCGCCATTAGACCTATGACAGAAGGTTACTCAAACATTTAACGATATACAAAATAAAAACGATACTAGAAATTTGGAAAGTGCCCGGCATGACCAGTGCACACAGAGATCACCGACTGACTCCCTTGATTATTTTCTTTTGTTGTTTCACATCTGCCAATTTTTGCGTCACATTCGTCTTGCCGGTGTAGCCATGTTTATTTATGTACGCATATTTCTATTTTTGAGATTTGTTTCTTTTTTTTTATAGTAATTTTTGTGGCTGTAGTGGGCTATGTAATTTAGCAACCACTCTTTTTAAAAATTGTTTGAAAAAAACCGGTTGTTTCCAAACGAAAAAAGTTTTATTGTTTTCAAACGAAAAACGTTTCAACATCTTATAAATAGTACATGTTGTTTTCAAACGAAAAACGTTTGACTGGTTTGGTAATCAAACATCTAAGCTTACTGCAACCACTCAAACAACTATAAAAATAAGCACATCAGACTGGAAACATGGATAAATAAATAAATATGGCAACACTGGCAAAAAAAACTAACGTAACAATCCGATAGATACAAAACAACAAAATAAAATAATCAGTCAGCAATCAGGATGATGGATCTGATTTACTTGCTGACTGATAATTTTCTTTCTTTCTATGGTTGTTTAAAGTAGGCACATTTCGCCATTAGACCTATGACAGAAGGTTACTCAAACATTTAACGATATACAAAATAAAAACGATACTAGAAATTTGGAAAGTGTCCGGCATGACCAGTGTACACAGCGATCACCGACAGACTCCCTTGATTATTTTCGTTTGTTGTTTTACATCTGCCAATTTTTACGTGACATGGCTTCTTGCCGATGTAGCCATGTTTATTTATGTATGCATATTTCCATTTTTGTGATTTGTTTCTTGTTTTTGTAGTAATTTTTGTGGTTGTAGTGGGCTATGGAATTTAGATGTTTGTTTACCAGAATTTCTCAGTTTTTTGTTGCTTCCTTTCAATATTTGTAGTAGTAACGTGCGTTAGTGTTTTTTACTTGCAAAATTTTTGAAAACAGTTTGTTGGAAAAAACCACTTTTTTAAAAATTGTTTGAAAAAACAGGTTGTTTCCAGACGAAAAAAGTTTTGTTTTCAAACGAAAAATGTTTCAACATCTTATAAATACTACAAGTTGTTTTCAAACGAAAAACATTTGATTGTTCTCGTAAACAAACATCTAAATTGCTAATTTGATAGCCTATTACAATCACTATTTTACTATTAAATAACTACAAAAACAAGAAGCAAATAACAAGACTGAAACCATGGATAAATAAATAAATATGGCAACATTGACAAGTACAAAAACAAGAAGCAAATAACAAGAATAGAAACATGGATATTTAAATAAATATGGCAACATCAACAAGAAGAATATGACGTAAAAATCTGAAAGATGAAAATCAACAAATGAAAATAAGCAGTCAACAATCAAGATGATGGATCTGATTGGTGACTGATTATTTCTTTCTATACTTCTTTAAAGTCGGCACCTTTCATCTTTAGGTCTTCGGCCGACAAAAACAATATTTTGAGGATTACTCAAATATTTAACGATTTATAAAATAAAAACGAAACTAGAAATTTGGAGAGTGTCTGTCATGGCCAGTGTACACAGCGATCACGGACAAACTCTCCTGATTACTTTCTTTTGTTCTTTCTTTCTTTCTTATTTATATCGTCGGCCTATTTCCGTCCCTGTGACCAATCACCGACGCGGTTTTAACGTCGAGCCTCTGCCCTCGACGCTGATAGATAGGGTATCAGATAATTTCGTCTTTACCAACCTTTATTGATTAACTCGTAAAGAGATCTTTAT
>WYDF02110832.1:0-10394 GCA_009867245.2 Adranes taylori
CAGCTTTGGATGACGATGCTTAAACAATGTTATTTGGTATGCAAATATAATCTCTTCTATTTTACCAGTGGCTTACCGAAATAAGTTCTTTCACCAATAAGAAATACAATTTCGTACACACATAAATATTTGTTACTTTTATGATTTCAATTGGTTGATCCGAAATATGCAAAGTATTTACTTGGTTTCTCTCCGAAACTATTAACAGCAGTCTTCCTATTCATTGTTTCACACTAAAGGCGATATCATGAACACACTTAAATTCAGATTTCAATGTATTGTTATTCGCTTTCAATGAAAGCAACAATTCAAACTCATTAGGTATAGTGTTGCTGCTAGTACCATTTCATTCTGAAGATACTCTTCTATATCTCAGATTTCATACGCTCCAGTCGGATTTTCAATCTTTCCATTATTGTTCTTATCATAGATGAATTTATTGTTTACATCTTCTGCAATGTTTGGAATCGTATTCCACGAATGAAATCCTACTAAACCGATGCAGTACTCTGCATTTGGATCTAGATTGATAGGAGGATAATAGTCTGCAGTTATGTGCAGAACTATTACCTTTCAATGTAAACGTTTGTGACATTATCTTACTGTATTCAATAAAAATTTCAAACACAAGTCTGCGCACTTGTAGCAATCGTATGATTGAAACAAATTATGATTATATTGAATTTCACTACCTCTTAAATACTGTACAAGTTTATTTGGTGGACGAAGATTTCCAAATGAATCGAAATTGAATACAATGTTTCCGTGCTGTCTATAAACAACCCAATGTGTTCCAGGTCCTCGTACAGAATCCAAGTTTGTTACAGCAGATTCGTTTCGATGACGTTATTGTGCTAATGTATCTTGCATGAAGACTAGCCTAAAATCTATGGTCCAAATGGTCCCACATTTGATAGTATGTGGCCTGATGCGATCAATAATGCCATCGGCTAAAAGTACATAATTTCTTACTTAAAACAATAATTATGGAACTTCTTATGAAAATTACCTGCAAAAAAGAGCGGAATTCCTAGATCTGCCCTTTTGTTCTACTTTCTAGGATGGGTCTAGTAGTTGAGCTAGCGCTTCAGGATTGTTCATAAATCATAACCTCAGTAAGTGGTACACAATACTGAGGAATCATGTTTCGGGACAATGGAGGAATACTGGGTAAAAATACTTCAAATATTGGACCACCATAAAATCTATGGTCCAAATGGTCTGACATGGAAAGCTTGATGCGACCAATATTGCCATCGGCTAAAATTACATGGACATTTTTTATGGCAATTACAAGCAAAAAAAGAGCTAGACTCACCATCTGTTCTATTTTCCATGTCCGGACCTAGGAAGTAAAGTCATAATTGAGCAAACGCTTCAGAATTGATCTCAAATCATAGCCAAATAATGGGTGTACAGACCTGGAGGATAATGTTTAGAAAGAAATGAAGAAAAAGTGGGTATAAATGGTCAACAACTTGAAACACCATAATATCTAGGGCCCAAATGAGCCCACAGTTACATGGAAAACTTGATTCAGTCAATATTTTCATAAACTAAAAAGCATTATTTTTTACTTAGACAAGTATCAAATATGTAATTTTTTATGGAAATTACATTAGAAAAAAGCGGACTTTCTAGGTTTACCCATTCTTCAACTTTCTAGGTCTGACCTAGAAAGAGGATGGGTTATTGAACTAGCTCTTTAGGATTGATCCCATATCATTCCTAATTAATTGCTTTACAGAACAGGAGAAGCCATGTTTTAATAATATGACGAAATAGTAAGTAAAAATAGTCACAAGTTGGCACAAGCATAAAATCTATGGTCTAAATGTTTCCACAATTAAAAATACAAGGAAGGCTTGATGCGATCATTATTGCCATTGGCAGAAAGTACATTTTATTTTTACTTAGAAAAAAATGTATGATGGAATCTTTTTGCCAAAATTACATGCGAAAAGGAGCGAAATTACTAGGGCCACTCTTTGTTCTATTTTCTAGATCCGATGTAGTAAAAAAACTTACATTGACCTAGCGTTTCATGATTTTTCGCACATCTTAGCCAAGTAACTGGTATACAAGACTGAAACAACAATGAAGGAATAGTGGGTGAATTTGGACCCAAATTTAGACCAACAAAAAATCTGTAGTCCGAATGGGCCCTAATTTAAAAGTACATGGAAAGCTTGATGCGAACAATATTACCATCATCGAAAACGCATTTGTTCCTTACTTGAAAAAAAATTAATAAGAATTTTTTTATGAAAATTAGCTGCAAAGAAGAGCTGATTTTCTAGGCCCGGACTTTTTTCTACTTTCTAGGACGAGCCTAGAAAATAGACTTTTAATTGAGCTAGCGCTTCAGGATTGTTCAACAATCATAACTACATAAGTGGTACACAATACTGAGGAAACATGTTTCGGGACAATGGAGGAATACTGGGTAAAAATACTTCAAATATTGGACCGCAATAAAATCTATGGTCCAAATGGTCTGACATGGAAAGTTTGATGCGACCAATATTGCCATCGGCTGAAAGTACATTTTTTTCTTACTTAGAAAAAATTAATTATGGACATTTTTTACAGAAATTACAAGCAAAACAGAGCTAGGCCCACCATCTATTCTATTTTCCATATCCGACCTAGAAAGTAAAGTCATAATTGAACAAACGCTTGAACCACAATAATATCTAGGGCCCAAATGAGCCCACAGTTAAAGGTACATGGAAAACTTGATTCAGTCAATATTTTCATAAACTGAAAAGCATTATTTTTTTACTTAGACAAATATCAAATAAGTATGTAATTTTTTTATGCAAATTACATTAGAAAAAAAGCGGACTTTCTAGGTTTAGCTATTCTTCAACTTTCTGGGTCTGACCTAGAAAGAAGATGTGTTATTGAAGTAGCTCTTTAGGATTGATCCCCTATCATTGCTAACTAATTGCTTTACAGGATAGGAGAAGCCATGTTTTAAACATATGAAGGAATAGTAAGTAAAAATAGTCACAATTTGGCACAACCATAAAATCTATGATCCAAATGTTTCAACATTTAAAGGTACAAGGAAGGCTTGATGCGATCATTATTGCCATTGGCTAAAAGTACATTTTATTTTTACTTAGAAAAAAATGTATAATGGAATCTTTTTGCCAAAATTACATGCGAAAAGGAGCGAAATTAATAGGGCCACTCTTTGTTCTATTATCTAGATCCGATGTAGATGATAGACTTACGTTGACCTAGCGCTTCATGGTTTTTCACACATCTTAGCCATGTAACTGGTATACAAAACTGAAAAAACAATGAAGGAATAGGGTGAATTTGGACCAAAATTTAGACCACCAAAAAATCTGTAGTCCGAATGGGCCCTAATTTAAGAGTACATGGAAAGCTTGATGCGAACAATATTACCATCGCCGAAAACGCATTTGTTCCTTACATTGAAAAAAATTAATAAGAATTTTTTTTATTAAAATTAAATGCAAAAAGAGCTGATTTTCTAGGTCCGGACTTTTTTCTACATTCTCGGACGGGCCTAGAAAATAGACTTATAATTGAGTCATAATTACATAAGTGGTACATAATACTAATACTGAGGAATCATGATTCCTCCATAATACTGAGGAATCATGTTTCGGGACAATAGAGGAATACTGGGTGAAAATACTTCAAATATTGGACCGCCATAAAATCTATAGTCCAAATGGTCTGACATGGAAAGCTTGATGCGACCAATATTGCCATCGGCTGACAGTACATTTTTTTCTTACTTAGTAGAAATTAATTATGGACATTTTTTATGGAAATTACAAGCAAAACAGAGCTAAGCCCACCATCTATTTATTCTATTTTTCATGTCCGACCTAGAAAATACTTGATACATGGAAAACTTGATTCAGTCAATATTTTCATAGACTGAAAAAACATTAGTTTTTACTTAGACAAGTATCAAATATGTAATTGTTTTATGGAATTTACATTAAAAAAAAGCGGACATTCTAGGTTTACCCATTCTTCAACTTTCTAGGTCTGACCTAGAAAGAGGATTTGTTATTGAGAGCTGATTTTCTAGGTCCGGACTTTTCTAGGACGGGCCTAGAAAATAGACTTATATCGAGCTAACGCTTGAGAATTATTCATAAATCATAGTTGAATAAGTGGTACACATGACTGAGGAATCATGTTTTGAAACAATAAAGGAATAATTGGTGAAAATGCTTTCAATATTGGACCACCATAAAATCTATGGTCCAAATTGTCCCACATTTAGGAGAGTACATGGCAAGCTTAATGCGATCAATATTGCCATCAGCTAAAAAAAAATCTTACTTAAAAAAATTAATTATGGAATTTTTTATGAAAATTACCTACAAAAAAGAGCAGAATTCCTACATTCGCCCCTTTTTCTACTTCATAAGGTGGGCCTAGAACATAGATTTATAGTTGAGCTGGCGCGTCAGGATTGTACATATCATAGCTACATAAATGTTACACAAAACTGAGGACACATACTTTGAAACAATGAAGGAATTATTGGTGAAAATACTTCCAATATCGGAGATCATAAAATCTATGGTCCAAATGATCCCACATTTAAGCGTACTTGAAAATCTTGATGCGATCAATCTATCGGCTAAAAGTACGTTTTTGTCTTACTTAGAAGAAATAAGTGAAGGATTTTTTATGGAATTTACAAGCAAAACAAAGCAGACTTTCTAGGTCCGCCCTTTATTCTACTTTCTAGGTCAGATCTAGAAAGTAAACGTCAATTGAGCGAACGCTTCAGAATTGATCTAAAATCATAGCTAACTAATTGGTACATAGGCATAAAGGGATAATGTTTTGAAAGAAATAAAGAGAAAGTGGCCATGAATGCTTCTAAGGTTGGACCAAAATAAAATCTATGGCCCAAACGAGATGCAATCAGTATTGCGATCGACAGAAATAACATTATTTTCTTATTTAGACAAATTTCAAATACGGAAATTTCTTATGGAAATTATATGCAACAAAGAGCGGAATTCCTAGGTCCGCTCTTTTTTCTACTTTCTAGGACGGACCTAGAAAATAGACTTACAGTGCAGCTAGCACTTCAGGATTGTTCATGAATCATAGTTAAATAATTAATACACAAGATTGAGGAATCATGTTTAGAAAAATGAAGGCATAATGGGTGAAAATGCTCCCAATGTTGGACCACTATAAAATCTATGGTCCAAAATGTCCCAACATTTAAGAGTACATAGGCAGGTTGATGGGATTAATATTGCCATGTGGCGAAAATTACATATTTGCCTTACTTAGAAAAAACTATTATGGAATTTTTTATGGAAATTATATGCAAAAAAGAGCAAACTTTCTAGGTCCTCCCTTTATTCTACTTTCTAGGTTTGACCTAGAAAGTAAACTTATAATTAACCGAACGCTCCATGATTGATATTAAATCATAGCTAAATAATTGGTACACAGGTGAGGAGGGATAAAGTTTTGAAGGAAATGAAGGGACGTGGATATAAATAGTCCTAAAGTTGAACCCCCCCGTTTGGGTCTATGACCCAATGGGTCCACATTTAAGAGTAAATGAAAAGCTTGACATAATCACTATTGGCATCGGCAGAAAGAACATTCTTTTCTTATTTTGACAAATATCAAACATGGAACTATCTTACGGAAATACACATGAAAAAAAAGCGTTCCTTCTAGGTTTATCTTTCTTCTACTTTCTAGTACCGACTTAGAGAGAAGATATATTATTGAACTAGCTCTTCAGGATTGATCCCCAATCATAGCTAAATAATTAGTTCACATGACTGGAGAAGGCATGCTTTAAAAAAATGAAGGAATAGTAATTACAAATAGTCACAAATTTGCACCACCATAAAATCTATGGTCCCAATGCTTCCACATTTAAAAGTATTGCCATTGGGTAAAACTACATTCTATTTTTACTTGAGAAAACTTAATGATGATTTTTTTTATGGAACTTACATTCAAAAATGAGCGAAATTCCTAAGTCCGCGCTTTATTCTACTCTCTAGATCCAGCCTAGAAAATAGACTTACAGTTGACCAAGCGCTTCAGGGTTTTTCGTAATTCATAGCTAAATAATTGGTACACAGGAATCCATGTTTTAAAAAAATGAAGGAATAATGGGTTAGTATGGTCCCAAAATTGGACCACCATAAAATTTATGATCCAAATGGGCCCAGATTTGGAAGTACGTGGAAAGCTTGATGCGATCAATATTATTTCTTATTTAGAAAAAAATTAACTTCTAAAATTATTTATGGAAATTACAGGTATAAAAGAGCGAATTTTTTAGGTTCGCCCTATATTTTACTTTTAAAATCCTACCTAGACAGTAGACTTATAATTGAGCTAGCGCTTTAGGATTGATTTCTAATCATAGCTAAATAATTGGTACACAGAACTGGAGGAATCATTTTGTAAAAACTGAAGGTAAACTGAGAAAATTCCTAGGCCCGCCATTTTTTTTGGCTTCTAGGTCCGACCTAGGAAATAGACTTATAGTAAAGCGAGCACTTCATAATTGTTTATAAATCATTACTACATAATTGGCACACAAGACTGAAGAAAAAAATTAAGGAATAATGGGTGAAAATGCTCCCAAATTTGGACCACCACAAATTTTTACTTCCCAAGTCCAACCTAGAAACTAGACTTATAACTGAGCTGACGCTTCAGGATTATTCTGAAGTCTTAGCTAAATAATCGGTACACAGGACTAGAGGAATCATGTTTTGATAAATGATAAATGGTAGTGAGTAAGAATGGTTCCAAAATTAAACCACTATAAAATCTACGGTTTAAATAGGCTCACGATCACTATTGCAATCTTCTGAAAGAACATCCTTTCTTATTTAGAAAAAAGTGAAATCTAGAAATTTTATCTGGAAATTACGTGCACAAGAGAGAGAAACTTCTATTTTCGTCCTTTTTCCTACTTTTTAGGTCAGACCTAGAATGTAGAGTTACAATTTAGCCAGCGCTTCAGGATTGATCTCAAATAATAGCTAAATTCTTGGTATACTAGCATGAAGAAATAATGTTCTGAAAGAAATAGAGGAAAAGCGTCGAAACATGATCCTAAATTTGGACCCCAACAAAAAGTCCTGTTCCAAATGGGCTACATTTAAGAGTATGCGGAAAGACTGATGCGATCATTATTGCCATCTGCCTAAAGAGCAGATGCCATTATTACCATCTGCCATATTCTTTTTTTATTTCGGTAAAAATCAATTGAAGAATTTTCTTATGGAAATTATGTGCAATTATGTGAATGAGTGGAATTCCCAGGTCCGCCTTTTTTTCTATATTCTAGTTCCGACCTAGAAAATAGACTTAAAGTTGAACTAGTGCTTCAGGGCTGATCTGAAATCGTAGCTAAATAATTGGTACACATGACTGGAGAAATCATGTTCTGAAACATAGTTCAACGGAGTGTGGATAAAAATGGTCTCAAAGTTGGACCCCCATAAAATCTATGGTCTAAATGGGCCCACATTTAAGGGTATATGGAAAGCTTGATGCAATCATTATTGCAATCGGCTGAAACAAGATTCTTTTCTTATTTAGATAAAAGCCACCTATGAAAACTTTTTATGGAAGATCCGTCCTTTTTTCTACGCGCTAGGTCCGATCTAGAAGGAAGGCTTAGTTTTGAGCAAGCGCTTCAGGATTAATCTCAAAGCAGAACTAAATAATTGGTATTTAGGACTGAAAGAATAATTTTTTAAAAGTTAGAAAGGAAGTCGGTAGAAATGGTCCCAAAGTTGGACCACTATTAAATCTATAGTCCAAATTGGCCCACGTTAAGAGTACAAAGAGAACTTGATGCAATAAATATTGCCATCGGCTGAAACAACATTCTTTTCATATTTAGAACAAAAATAAATATAGAATTTTTATGGAAATTACATGCAAATAGGAGCGGGCTTTGTATGTTTGTCCTTTCTTCTAATTTCTGGGTGCGACCTTGAAAGTAGACTTAACATTGAGCGAGCGCTTCAGTATTGATCTCGAAGGATAGCTACATAATTGGTACATTGTACACTGGAAGAATAATGTTTTGAAAACGTAAAGGGAAAGTCGGTAAACATTGTCCCAAAGTTGGACCCGTAGCTTAAAGCCCTGGTCCAATTTGGCCACATTTAGGGGTACATAGAAAGATTGATGCGATCATTATTGCCATGAGCTTAAAGAATATTTCTTTTTGTTTCGGAACAAAATCAATTATAAAAATTTTGATGGAAATTATATGCAAAAATGAGCGGAATTCGGAGGTCCATCAAATTTTTATACTATCTAGGATTTATCTAGAAAATAGACTTATAGTTAAGCTAGCGCTCCAAGACTGATGTGAATTCATAGCTAAAAAAATTGGTACGCTGAAATGAAGAAATCACGTTTTGAAACACAAATGAAGGGAATGTGGATAAAATTGGTCAGCAAGTTGGATAACCATACATACTGTAGCCTAAATTAACCCACATTTAATAGTATATTGAAAACTTGATGCGATCATTATTGCCATCGGCTTAAAGAAAATTCTTTTTTATTTAAGAAAAAATCAATTATAGAAATGTTTTATGCAGATCATATGCACAAAATAACGGAATTCCTAGGTTCGCCCTTTTTTCTACTTTCTAGGACCGACCTAAAAAATAGGCTTACAATTGAGTTAGCGCTTCAGGACTGATTTAGGAACATAGCTAAATAATTGGTACACAGGACTGGAGGAATCATGTTTTAAAACAAAAATAAAGGGAATGCGGGTAAAAGTGGTCTCAAAGGTGGACCACCATAAAATCTATCACCTAAATGGCCAAACCTTTAAGAGTATATGGAAAGCTTGATGCAATCATTATTGCCATCAACTGAAACAAGATTCTTTTCTTATTTAGAGAAAAATCAACTATGGAAACTTTTTAGGAAAATTGCATGCAAGAATGCGGGCTTTCTAGATCCGCCCTTTCTTCTTCTTTCTAGGTGCGATCTAGAAAAAGACGTATTATTGAGCAAACGCTTCAGGTTTAATCTCAAGGCAGAACTAAAAAATTGGTATACAGGACTGAAAGCATCATGTTTTAAAAATTGAAAAGAAGTCAGTAAAAATGGTCCCAAAGTTGGACCACTATTAAATCTATAGTCCAAATTGAAAGTAGTCTTGAAAGTAGTCTTATAATTGAGCGAGCGCTTCAGTACTGATCTCGAATGATAGCTACATAATTGGTACACAGGTTTGGAAGGATAATGTATTGACGTAAAGGGAAAGTGGCTAAACATGGTCCAAATTTGGACCCGTAGCATAAAGCCCTGGTCCAAATGGGCCACATTTAAGGGTACATCGGAAGATTGATGCGATCATTATTGCCATCGGCTTAAAGAATATTCTTTTTTGTTGCGGAACAAAATCAATTATAGAAATTTTTATGGAAATGATATGCAAAAAAGAACGGACTTCGGAGGTCCGCTCATTTTTCTACTTTCTAGGTCTGATCTAGAAAATAGATTTATAGGTGAGCTAGTGCTTCAAGACTGATGTGAATTCATAGCTAAAAAAAAATGGTACGCTGGAGTGGAGAAATCACGATTTGAAACAAACATGAAGGGAATGTGGGAAAAAATGTTCTCCAAGTTGGATAAATAATTGGTACACAGGACTGGAAGAATCATGTTTTGAAACAAAAATAAAGGGAATGCGGGTTAAAATGGTCTCAAACTATGGAAATTGCATGCAAAAATGCGGACATTCTAGATCCGCCCTTTCTTCTTCTTTTTAGGTGCGATCTAGAAAAAGACGTATTATTGAGCAAGCGCTTCAGGATAAATCTCAAGGCTAAATCTCAAGCCATATAAATTGTATGCAGGACTGGAGGAATGTTTTATAAATTGAAAGGAAGTGGGTAAAAACGGTCCCAATGTTGGCCAACCGTAAAATCTATGGTCTAAATGGGCCAACCTTTAGGTGTATATAGAAAGCTAGATGTAATAATAATTATTGTCATCATCTAAATGAAAATTCTTTTGTTATTTAGAAAAAAATAATGGAATTGTTTTTATTGAAATTACATGCAACATAAATCGGACTTTACCAAAAATGAGATCGATTATGTGATCACTGATAGGAAAAATATTGTGCAAGATGTCAACGTACTGAATCAATTTTCATTCAGTACTGACCATAGAATGGTAAGAGGAAGGGTGACTATCAATATAAAACAAGGGAGGACAAATATGATTATGAAGCGAGCACCTCAAAGGTGGTTTGATGTTAGAGACCTGGGTGAATACCAGAAAGAGATAGACCTTGAACTGGAGAACTCTGGGTTTGCGAGAAATGAGGAAGTAAATATCGAAGCAGC
>WYDF02110843.1:0-10394 GCA_009867245.2 Adranes taylori
TGCATAAGTGAATATACATAAACTCCATTCTGAACCATATCATCGGACAAATATTATTTGATTGAAAACTCTATATACACATATGTTACAAGTACGCTAGGAAATTGAGCATATCGTAGAATGATCATAAATACCTTGAAATTAGTTTCATCTTAAATTTATCAACACTTGAACGTCATAATTTGGCGGAGTCTTTTCCGTTTATATTAATACTTGTTGGGCACTAATCACTTTATGTAATCGGGAAACAGTAAGGAAATAAATAAATTTTACTTCGATTTTATACATTAGTATTGAGATAACTTGCCGCATTTTTTGGGGGCCCAAAAACTTTTCCCTTAATCTTTTTCCCAAAAACTTTAACTTTTCCCGTATGTACTACTACTATTGATTGACCATAATTGTATGTACAATGAAATCTCGATATAACGGACCTCGATACAACGGACTTCGGATATAACGGACAGCATATAATCGTAAACTGCACATTCGGGGAATCACCCGAGTTGCTTTGCCCCACTGCTGAATAAAATGTATCTGAAGGTTTATGGTTTATTCCAACATCGACAACAGTTTATTTTCTTTACTCAAAGTGCATGAATGAATTTGAGTGATTCAATCTGCTTAAATTGAAAATTAAATAAATTGTCGTAACTGTATTTTCACAATATAGATAAACAGAACCGAATTAATTGTGTCTCTGTGTCTGTGTGTCTCTTATATATGAACAATATGGACACGAAAGCGAACTTTTTCGGACATTAAAAATAACAAAGGCATAATAAACAAATTCATGTTAATGTGTGGTGTAAGTGCGAATAAAAATCCCAGAAAACGAATGAAATTGGCACGTCAAACTTCACTTGAAGTGTTACATATTGAAGTGGTACATATTGATGTGATACATATTGAAGTGGTATATACAACAGCGTTCTTGTTGGGTGCCGGTTAGGGCATTTGGCGTAAATCTGCTGCGATTAGCAGATCACATGAATATAAATTCATTTAAAGCTAGTGATGGATTTAAAGCTCTGGCAATTTGCAAAAGGCATGGAATACTTAATAAACGAATTTTCGGATATACTGCAAGTGCACCTAAAGAAGTGATTCGGCAAAAATTAGTTGAATGAATAAATAGCGAAATGTTATTACAGACGCAGATAAATGATGCTGATGAAACAGATTTATTTTAACATACTTTACCTGAATACATATAAGCATTCCAAAATGAAAAACTATTTGGAAGAAAAACCAGCAAAGAAACTCTCGGCACTTCTTTGTGGCAATGTCGATGGGTCACATAAACTGACTTCTGTTATTCTTGGCAACTTTCAAAAACGAAGGGTTTTATAAAACATGATGAGTCGTCTCCCTGTGTCATATTACTATTCGAAAAAAGCATGGTTCACTTCTAATATTTTCAAAGACTGGTTTTTAAAAGAATTTGTACCTGCAATTAGAAAATTTCAAGAGGAAGAGCAGAAATCGTAAAGTGTTCGTTACTATTAGACAACTCACCCACACGTCCCTCGGAAAACATTCTACAAATTGAAGATAGCAATTTTAATTGTATGTTTTTTGCCAAAAGACACCACATCTATTATTCAACCAGTGGGCCAGGGCATCATTTTGACCACAAAAAGAATATTTAAGAAAAAGTTTTTAAATGAAATATTGGTGGTATTGGAGGCTGAAGAAGATGAAGAAGACAGAAGAGGCCAACATATCTTAGAAAATTTGATAAGTAATTGTCCAAACTTTAGAATGTTGTTGGAAGAATTTGTTTGATGGCCAAGATGCAGAAATTCATTTGGAGGAAGTAGAAGTTTCTGATTTCTGAAGGATTATACAAAATAATGTTGGACAAAAAGTAGCCGGGGAATATGTGAATGGTTGTAAACAGATCAAGATGACCCTGGGTATCACATTATGACTGAAAGTGAAATAGCAAATGAAGTGTTGATCGAAGAAAGTGAAAATGAAAGCGAAGAGGAGAAATCAATACTCCCAAAAATAAAATTATCAATGGCCAGATCGCATCTTGATGTAATATCATGTATGATGATTCGGCAGATAACGAAATGCAATTATATTACACGCACTTTTGCAATTTTAGAGAGGTAATAATTAAGAAACCAATTTCAAAAATCCAAACAAAATTGATACATTTTTCAAACCACTGTCACCGAAGCCAGGAAGTTCAAACACAAACATTGATGACTCTCCTCAACGGACGCATAGTGACATATCATCTGAAGACGAATAAAGTGCAATTTTAAAGTGTAATTAGAATGTAAACTTTCGTATCTAATATATTTCTATTTGATAGTTAATAAATAGCTTATTCAGATTTTTTTATATAACGGGCATTCCGCTATATCGACACTCCCTCGTCCGCATTGGTCCGTTATATCGAGGTTCTACTGTATATACAATCAAGCTGACCCTGAAGGATTCAAACTTGCTGTAAGCTACTGTTAAAGTTAGATTCATCTTGTTCGATATCATTTTATCATGACTGCGAATCGCGAGGTCATATCAAAATTTCTAAAAACATACAGCATGCCACTAAAAAGTTTTAAAATTCTTTTTATTATTCAAAATACAACCCAGTCTTGCGTTTCCAAAATTATATATTTTCATCTTCCTTAAGACCCGAGATATTCTCAAGGTCATATTAGTTCGAATTTTAATTATCCGAATTTTAATTCTGATTTGGCTGAATCAGAATTCAGCCAAAATCAAGATTCAAGATTCACCATTAAACATGGCGAATCTTGGACCTAGAAAAAGCAATAAATAAAATATTTTCTCAGTACATGCAAGAAATCTATCAGCCTATCGAATTGCATTCCAGAAAGGTATAAAGAAAGTTTTATTTGAAAAGTCTGGAGGATGAAAGAAGTGGTAACTGCTTGAATGAATGGGCAAAAGAGAGGAAGAAAGTCTATGAAAGAATGGGATGGTCTGTGGAAAGGTGGTTCGAGAAAATGTGTGTGAATGATATTGAGGTGCAAAATACTTGGAAACGATTGAGGAATGGGAGATATAATAGGAAATATTTCAGTATAATGAATGGGGAGAGAATGCCAGATATATCTGACAGCCATATAGTATGAAAAAAGCGCGATTTAGATAGAAGTGTGGAAAGGGGAAAGAGGTATTGGATGGATGAGAGTGAGAGGATTTTTAGGATATATGGAAGAGGCGAGGAAAGGTGGGATCATTGGGTGAATGCATTTACGGGAATGAATTGGAGTGATGAAGAAAGATGTTTGGCGAGGAATATAAGAATGTGTATAAGCGGAGGTATAGGGATAATTGAAAAAAAATATTGAGGAGAGAAGGAAGAGGGAAGGGAATTGAGGGGAACAAATAAAGTAGAGGCAAATTCCGTATTCCTTCTTGTAGGATGAAAAGTAATAAGTAGGTTGGATTTTGATTTTTTTAAATTGTAATTATTTTATTATCTTATTTTTTGTTTGTAAAATTTGTACTTATTTGGATTCAGGAACCACCAAAACTTTATCAATTAAAATGTCGGTATCGAAAACATTGATGTTTCCTATATCTTTTGCATTATGTACAAATCTACTGTATGAAAGATAAATATGATGTGTTCTTTAATAAACTTGAAGTACTACAACATTATTCTGATTTATTTCGTTATGACGTTGAGATTTCAGAACAATGAATTTTCAAAATAAATAATTTCTTTGTACTTCCTTATTTTGTTTTATTTTTGCAACCGGTTTCGCCTATTTTAACATAGGCATCTTCAGGCAAAATTATTGTCAGATCTAACAATATTTTTACCTATGCTAAAATAGCCGAAACTGGTCGCAAAAATAAAACAAAGTAAGAAAGTACAAATAAATTATTTATTTTTATATTACCCTTATTTTATTACGGATCAAGGAACATTCAATTAATTTTTATGTATATTTTTAGGCAGATGCTATGGTCGAAATGGCGGAACGACATTTCAATAATGCTAGTATGGATTATGTTTATCTAATCCAAGAGGTTCATGAACGAAAGAAATTTGAATTTGTCGAAACTTTATTAGGATTCATGATTGGTTGGCTTACTTTTTATCATCAGGTAACGATACAGGAATTAAGTTTTTAATATTTGATTTATAATTTTGGCTATATAACGTAATTATAGGGTTACGAAGTTGCGAAAGATTTTAATCCATACAAAAAGGACTTGCAGTTGAGTTTACAAAAGACGCGCGAAAATTTCGAAGACTATAGATTAAAATTGCAGAAGCGAATGGCCGAAATACAGAAACAGGTTGATCCGATCCGAAATAGCACGTCGAAGGGCAAAAAGGAAGGATATCTTTTTCTATTAGAAAAAAGTGAGCTTATTATTATAATGGCGATATTATAAAATTATTATTTGCATTCTTTCCTAGTTGGAGTTCTCCATCAGAAATAGATTCTTGTAGTTTATATAATGATAAATGTTTCAGCTCTGGAGAATAAGATTTTTATTTCATACTGAGGATTTATTCAGAAACATCAGATCATAATAATAATAAAATTTATTTCAAATATCATTAAAAACATATTTTACATGTTATTTTACAACTTATAGATTTACATTGTATATGTCATTTTTTAGATTATATTTAACTTTGAAGTCTTTCTCCATTGGAATCTATTTTTGTGTTTTTTGAAACCTAATTCTGCAAACTTTTAGTGCTGGTGTGAACTTTTAGTGATTGGCCTTTTATTTCTTTCTTGTTCTGTAGTTTCGTTATAAAATTGGCCATGGATAGATTTATCCCGATGAAGTTCTTTGAATATTGCCAATTCTGATTTTCGAACTACCTTTTTGGCACCCTCAATATCTAACTCCATCACGTTCAGTGCTTCACCACTATTGGCCCGCATATCTGTCGAGAACGATAGTCCAAGGGATTCGGACGCCATTCTTGCAGCCTTATATAGAAATGACCCAACAGCCGCTAATTCGTGCTCGTGCACAAATTTCATAAGAGGGTCATCTAGGTTGTTGATAACCCTGTTAGCCATTTCTTTTACCATACGGCCATGCAATGACTCAATACTCAGAAGAACTCGGCCACCTTCATTTCGCGGAAGGTAAACACGAGGCACGGAAGACCTAGGATAGATGCTCCGATTAATATGTATCACTTTCCTTGTAGATCGATCAAGGATTTTCAGCTCGTATTGCTGCCATTTTATAATACCAAAACTTTATAATAGTATTGGAACAGCAAGCATATTTGTGGCGACAACTTTGTTGGCTCCGTTTAATTCGGAGCGCCAAATTTTATTAATGGTGTTTTTGTACTTGCTGCTGACAATTTCTTTGATGTTGATTATTATTATTATTTTTTGGATAGAAAATAGGAATTATTTTTATTAATTATTTCTGGTATTTGATTATATTTCATTATTCTTTTTCTTACAGTAGTGTTTACTCCTAAGTTTGTCCTAACGTTATTTGACGCATTGCGTTTCAATGTTTTATTAATACCCCTACTGTTTTGGGTCAAATCCTATTGTTTTGTTGATGAAGTCTATCTGTCTGTTTCTAATGATTTTTTCTGTAATTTTTGTAAAAGTTGTTAGTAGTGAAATTAGCCTGTAATTTTTTATTTTGATCTCTCTCCTTGTTTAAAGATCGGCACCATTTCTGTTTCTTTTAGTTCCTCAGGAACTCTCCGTTTTCTATTATATTGTTGATTATCTCAGTCAATATTGGTGTTTTTTTTCTTCCGTAATGTCTCTTGTGTTTGTAATACCCATTGATATATAATAGTCATTAAATTTCTCAATGAGTTTCTTGTCTATTAGCCTTTTTCCTCTATCTGCCAAATGTCCTTTCGTTTGTTTTTTGTGTAAGATTTTATTTATTATTACCCACGTTTTTCTTATGTGATTTTTATTTTCTTCAAATCTTTTTTGACAGTACTTGTTTTTCTCCCTTCTGATAAGTGATGTTACATAGTTTTTGAGTTTTTTTGTAGTTTATTTTGATTTCTTCGTTGTTTACATTATTTTGTTTCATTTTCCTGAGTGTTTTGTCTCTCCTTTTCATTGCTTCTATTGTGTCATCCGTAATCCAATCATTTTTGTGTTTTATGTTTATAATATATTCACTTTCTTTTTTTGCTTTCTGTATGATTTGATTAAGCTCTTTGAAATGTTTTACTTCAGTGCAATTTAATTTATTTTCCACTATTTTATTGAACTTTTTTATCTTGATGGGCGTGGTTTCTTTTTTCTCGTGGTTTAATTCTTTTGCTATATTTCCAGTTTTGATTGTACCAATCTTATACTGAGCATGTAGTCAACAATATTGGAATGATTATCACAAATTTTAATGGGATTCTGAATAGAATTAATTTAGTATTTTTATAAAAAAAATCTGAGTGTGCATTTACTTATATTTGTTTCAGAGGCATTTGGCAATACTTGGACGAAACATTTTTGTACATACGATAAGGAAACAAAAGAATTTTCAATGACGCCATATAATCAATTAACCACAAAGACAGTGAGTTATTCTGATTAGTTTTTACGATAAAATTTATTTCTATTAAAACGAATTTTAAGGTGCCAAAACCCGAAATAATGGTATTATCATCTTGTGTACGTCGAATGTCGGATTCGATCGATAAACGATTTTGTTTTGATATCCAACTGGATTCTAGGCCAGGATTGGTGCATACGTTTCAAGCTTTGAATGAAACCGATCGAAAATCTTGGCTAGATATAATGGATGGTAAAGAACCGGTAGGTTAATGAGTTTCAGAAACTTAACACACAAATCGCCACTTTTTGACTTTTTCTGTTGTATGTGTTTTAGACTTATACACATCCTCAAAAATCGCATCCTGGTTGCCCTGGAACGTCTGCCGATTCGCCAGTTTATCCTCTGGATGAAATTGGCGTACATTTTGTACGTAAATGTATAGAAACATTAGAGTTACGCGGTTTGGAAGAACAAGGCATTTATCGTGTGGTTGGTGTAACATCCAAAGTCAGTAAATTGTTACAATTAGGTTTGGATAGGAGGAAAGGCTCTACAAATGGTACGTCTTCAATAATTCGTTATAATATTTTAAATATAAATCGTTAATTTGTCAAAACAAATTTATTAGTTATGTTATTTATTTTCTTTTTAGGTGAAGCAACTGCGCGAGCAACTTTGGCATCTTATTTAGATGATCTGCATGAATGTGAGACTAAAACGATAACCAGTGCATTGAAAAACTATTTGCGTAATTTGCCTGAGCCACTTATGACACATAGATATCATAATGGATTTATTGCAGCAGTCAGTAAGTAAACTTTTAACCTTTTTAGCGTCGTTATATCCATGTGCAGGATCTCTCTGAGTTCACATTACTGTGAGCCCGCTTAAAGATATTTTTATTTTAGTGGAAAGTATAAACTCTGAGATTACTAATGGAACACAATATCTGCCAAATATCCATCTCGCTATAATCACGCCTATATTTTGCGGACAACAGCTCTAGTAGTCTTTGAGTGCTTGAATCATTGCTGAAGCTTTGGCATAGCTTTGTATTTAACGTACTATAAAGAAAAAGTGTTAACGGTGTAAAATCACACGATATTGGCGACCAGTTGAAGCCTCTGCTTTGAGAAATCACACGTCCAGGAACTTTTCATCCAATAGAGCCATTTTTTCACCAACTACTTAGCCTGGCGCTACAATCCTTGAAGAACCTTGGCCGCGGCAATAACATTTTTCCGCCTATCGTCTTTCGATGCAGCGTTTCTCCTTCATTTTCGGATGTTAAATTTGCTTAGATCTTTGGTCACATCATCCATCCATCTCGAGTGGACAACCTATGAGACGACTCCCTTCTGGTTTGGTATTCAATACCTTTTGCGTGGTCCTGGTGTCATTCATCCCCTCAACGTGTCCGAGCCACCGCACTCGGCCTGTTTTAATGTCATTGACGATTGACGGCCTCCTATACAGATCTTCCAGTTTCGCATTGGTTCGAGTTCTTCATCCATCTCCGTCATGTATGGCGCCAACAATTTTTCTTAATATTTTATTTTCCCAGGCGCCTAGGCGGTTTTCATTTGCCTTTGTTAGCGTCCATGTTTCTCAGCCGTATGTTACTGCTGGTTTGATGCTTGTAGAATATGCAGCCTCCAGCGTTAATAGAACACTTCCTTGCAACTACCTCCAGTGCTAGCTTGAAGACTACGTTAGATAATGAGTCTTTAATCCTCTCCCTATCAGAAAACTGTCTGTCAGCTCTCCCTTAACTCTTACTTTGCCACGCGTGTCAGTCGACGTAATTCTTATGGGACTAACAAGTTTTGCAGGTATTGCGAACTCTTCTTTCATCACTTATAAAGTTGATCTCTCAAGATTCTATCGTACGTAGCCCGAAAGTCTATGAACAATTGGTGTAAGGTGATATTGTTTTCGTAACATTTTTTAAGTACAATTCTCAGGGAAAACTGATTAGTGATTGATTAGACCATGTTCTAATTTTATGTCCACAAAATACGCACTTGTTGCAGACAATGGCATACATTAGGTAACATGTCAACCTGACACAAATTTGATTCATGTAAAGCAACACCCAACATTCAATGGGTGTCAAAGTCAATGGTTACTTTGTTGTAGCTTGTAGTAAGGCACCTATGCCACACTTGGCACGCAGAAACATTTCATTGAGGCGCCGGAGAAATAGACTCCTTATGATTAAACAGTTTTTGCATGGGTTGAATTAGAATCCATTCAAAAGTTGCCTTCCTTCTCTCTCTCCTCAACTGGTCGTTTTTACATTGATTTTGCTAACGACGAATTCAGAATACCTCATTTCAGATAGCAACACAATTTGACTTCAACTTATCTCTTGCTAGATTCAGACAATTTGTTTCCGATCTTATTTATATTGTTATCTAGATATTCTACTTATTTTAGCTTCTTGATAGATATTTGGAAATTGTTAACGGCTACTACAGTATCTATCGCTCTAACTTCGTCGCACTAATTAGCCACCTATCTAGATTGGGTAATTATTTATTCTCTTATACTAATATTATTTTCTTTGTTTCCGTTTTTCAGAAAATGATTCAAGACAACTGAGGGTTAACGATGTACATATACTTGTTTATAGGATACCAAAGCAAAATTTCGATTTATTGAAAATTCTTATTAAACATTTAACAAAGTGAGCGAATTTCAAAATTTATTTTTATTTTGTATAATTACAATTTTAATGAATGACTTTCCACAACAATCATATTAACTATTGAATATACTTTGTGCTAATTTCATTTTATATTTTATGAATTTATTTATATTCTAACCAGAATCAGAATTATTTCTCTGAAATATAACATTTGTATACAGTGTGGCGATAAAATGCGATAAAAACCTGATGACCGTGAGCAATTTAGGTGTCTGTTTCGGTCCGACATTATTACGACCCGAGGAAGAGACCGTCGCAGCGATATTCGATTTGAAATTCTATAATATTGTCGTTGAAATTTTAATTGAAAATTACAATCGAATATTTCTAACTGAACCAAACCTCAGCAATAAAACTGGAATTGTCAATGCTTATAAGGTAGATATCAGTACACTTAATATAATTTAGAAAATGAATGCTATTAAATATTTCGGGGAATATTGATTTTTTATTTTCTTTCTGAGAATATGGCGTGATGAAAACAATGAAAATGATGAGAACATTTAGCTTCTATCTTGTCGATCTTCAGAAAATTACTTCAATATTGTTTTTATTATCATTAGTTAGACATCATTAGTTTAATATAATTGTCATATTATTATATTCTAATATATTTCGAATATAGGTTCATGTGGGTACTCCAATGCCTCAATCTCCTCCAAATGGTGGACCTCCACCACTCCTCCATACGCAGCAATCACATCAAAATCGTCTGAATTCATCACCGATGTATGGCAATGGCGGTAATATGATTGGTGGGCACTTATCTCCACCACATAGTTTAGGAGGAGGAATTGATTCGTTTGCTATGACAGGTGATCATAATAGTGGTGGTATTCAATCACCAAATAATGGTAGTTCGCCAGCGATCGATCCACCTACATACGGAACAGCGAATACACTTCAAATGGGCAATAATAATAACAATCCTGTTAGGGTGTCTTCCTATAATCATCAGCATCATCAACAACAGCCTATAGTTTGTGTAAGTGCATGTGTCTTCTAATATTTTCACATATTCCCTATATTTTATTCTGTTTTATTATTATACATCTTAATGTTTTAGAGATATTAATGATATAATGTTTTAAAGCATAATCATTGTTCGTTGATAAACTATTAGTTCAGACAATTCCTTTAATTCAAGTATTATGTATTAATGGCTAAA
>WYDF02110854.1:0-23602 GCA_009867245.2 Adranes taylori
CTTTCGAATAATAGCCCCCTCTCTCTTTGCCCCCATACATCTTAGGACTTCAGTGTTAGTTATATGGTCTGTCCACGAGATTTTTAATAGTCTTCTAAATAGCCACATATCAAGTGCCTCCAGTCGGTTCATAGTATAAGCCTTAAGGGTGTAACTCACCACCCCATAGAACAGCACTCAATACACGTAGCCTTTTATAAAACTATAGCGTAAGCGCATACTAAGGTTTTGATTCCTCAATAGGGTTCGCATATTTGTAAATGCTGTTCTAGCTTGTTCAATCCTGCTCCGTATCTGTGAGTCTGGATCCAGGTCTTCAATTATCAATCTGCCGAGATACCTGAACTTAGAGTCCTGTTGAATATGTTTGCCATTCACCTGTCTAATTCACCTGTTCAAATGTCTAATCGGCGCTCTACTTACCATAATAGTTTTCGTTTTTTCTACGTTGATTTTTAAATCAAGTCGTTCTCCTTTAGTTGATCTTCTGTCGTTAAGGCGTTGCAGTGACTCCTGACTTTCCGCTATGATGACCGTGTTATCTGTGTCATTTAGGGCACACTGAAAACGGACTCTGAATACAAATTAAGCAGCAGTGGCGACAAGACGCATTCTTGACTTACACCTTTTTCAATCGCAAAACTTTCTGTTATTTCGTTTCCTATTTTCACTGATGCTGTTTGATTTATATATAAATTTTTATGAAGACAAAATCCTTATCATCCACCATTCTTTCTTGTAGCAGCTCTATTAATTCAGTATGTTTGACACTGACAAATGGCTTCTGGTAATGTATGAAGTCTAGGTAGGCGTCCTGTCGTTGATCTCGACATTTTTGATGTAGGACGCTTAGACTTCTCGTGTACCAAACCCCTGTCTGAATCCAAACTGTGTTGGGTCGATTTCTTTATCGCATCTGCTATATATTCTCCTGTGGATTATTTTCATGAAGGGCTGTAAGACCGGCTCATTAACTTGCATTTGACTTTTTTGGAATAGGCACAAAGATTGAGTGAAGCCAGTCTTGCGGAATTTGACCTGACTCGAATATAGGATTGAATAGTTGCACCAAAACTTCTATATTATCATCGTCTAGTAACCTAATTGATTCCATATATACATTATCTGGCCCTGCTGTTTTTCCTTGCTTTCCTTGTTTTATAACATTTCGGGCTTCCGATCCCAGTATTTTAGGAGCCGTCTCAACCGGACAAGTACTTATAAAAGTGCTTTGACTGGTTCCACAAAATAGACACGTGATATGCTCTTTCCAGTGATTTAATAGTCATTAGGATCAATCATGACATTATTATTATCATTGGTGATATTGTGTATTACATAAGGTTTTGTTCGACCTGTGGTTTGTTTTACCAATTTGTGGATATTCAAATGGTAAAGTCTTTCTTTCATTTCCTCTATTTCTGTGCATTTTTCTTGTAGCCACTATTCCTTAGCTTTACGTATCTCCCTCCTGATTTGTTTATCAGTCTGTTTGTACTTGGCTTCATCTACGTTCTAATACGTGCTACGTTTAGCCATTAGCGACAATATCACAATATCTCGTCAGTCATCAATTTCTTCTTCTTATTATTAGTAGGTGATCCAATTATATCGTTTGTATTGGTGACTATCGAGTTTCTTAAACTGCTCCAGGTAACATTGACATCAGCTGGATGTTCAGGTGAGTTTCTTATTTTAGCGACTGCTTAATATATTTTTCCCTTGCCTTCGTTCTTATCTCGTCTTTATGTCAATTTTCTATTTAGATGTACGCCTTAGTTTCTTCAATCTTATTTTTAGCTTTATCAGTTTTACATTGGCCACGATTCGGCCACCTATTTTCACTGAGGCTCAATATATCAATTTTGAAGCATTTCTTGAATTAGATTAGATTATCTAGCTTACACCGTCAGCATATAGACTTTGACATTCCAAGTCCCTAATTTCAGTTTTGAGGGTGTTTCCACTTTCGGGTAGGTCCTAGCATTTTTCCTCATGGGGATTCTTAGCCCCTCTTGGCTATTCCAAGCCTGCTGCGGACTAGGGTCCATTGCTTTTTGCACTCCCGCCATAATTGTCTTTGTTGGAAATCTTAGTGCAGTAGTTTTCCATGGTTTTCTGTACCAAGGGACTCCCATCACGCTGATTGCTATCTGCTACACAACCATTTAGTTTATCTAACATTTGCTTGTGTACAGTACTGAGAATGCCAACTGCCACAGCTCAGAGCTAGTTTTAGTCCGCCTCGGGCATTTCATTTCCCCGGTACCACCCATATCTAGGAGGCGTTCTCCTATCCGTCACCTGGGGAGGCGCCTGATGGAGGACTAGCAACCTCTCACAGATTAGATAACTGCAAAACTTTAGATAACTTCGATTAGATAACTTCTTTAAATTAGATAACTGCAATTTTTGACTATGTAGCTCAAAAGCCCATTTCGATTCACCGTTGCTTTAAGGTGGTTAAGGATTTGTCACCAAACACTCAATGGACTTCCTCAAAACTTTACCTATGATCCAAGCTTGGTATTATAAAAAATATATATAATCCGATGAGCGGTTCTAAATATTTCAGTTTCAAAGATGAGTTTCGGTCTTTTCCATCATACCGAATGAGCTCACTAATTGATTGCTATATTCACCGATTTTATTTGAGAAATGTATATAACTCTATAAGTCTCAAAGATTTGCATACGAATTATAAATAAAATTGCGAGCTTTTTATTATCCAATATTAGAAACTTTAGTGCACTTTATATAGCAGTCATACATAGTAAATTTGGTTTGAAATGTCTGCCAGTTCATTACCGCTTGAAATGCATATATCAAAACCTAAATTGTATTTCCTCAATTATAAAATATTTTAAAGATATATTTTTAGTAAAGCCAGAACAATGGGATAAAATTGTAAATGCTATAACCTCAATGAAGTACGTAATTTGGATATTTAGAAACCAATGCTTACACATTGTAATTAACTTGCAATTCAATGATATCATGATGTTAGTCATTTATAAATCACTGACTTAAATTGTTTGCAACAGAGCGTAATAAATAGTAAATTAAATTGCAAATGAAAATTTCAAATCTTATTTAATAACATACGTTCAAATATTGAGTGCGTATGACAATTAGAATATAGTAATGATCCTATCATTAATACACGGAACATATTTATTGGAAGTATAAACAAGTACAAAAATTCGTGGACGTGATCGCCTAATCCATGTCTAACCCATGAATCCCCCGCCTACCCATGAATCCCCGGTCACTATATTTACCTACGACTTTTCCGTGGCCTATGACCTGTCTTGACTCACATTTTCCCCGTATGACCTCTTTTCGGTTAATTTCAAAAAGAGCAATCTGCCTTGGTCTTATGAATTTGTCCGCTTCGGCACGGTCTGCTGACATATTTGACTTCATTTTTTCCCACTACCGCTTTTGATGTAGGAGTCATTCTTTCTTCGTGTCCGCTTTGCATAAATTGAGGTCCATGGGTCTTACACTTGCTCCATAAGTTTAATTTTTCAACTTTCATAGGAACCGAGATATTTAATGTAGTACAATAGCCGCTCTCAATTAAATCGATCGCAAACTTTACAAAACAAAAAACACCCTGTATATATCTTAGTTTGTAATTTTATAAAAAATGTTTCAAATAAAATTGAACGAGCTTTTGGTGGCCTATAGAATAAAGTTGATTCCAGTGTCCTATCATTTATAGTTCCAGAAATATATGAAAAAGTTTATGAAATTTTAAATGTAGCAACATCGCGCTCTATACCACTTGCGGGGATCGCATTATTTTCATTCGACGCATAATACAATATACTATATGCGAGCGAAATTTCAGTCTTCTAATTTTAAAACTGAATTTCTCATAAAATAATAATTTCGAGCCCCTCCAAAAATTATAATGTGTACCCGCCACTGGTAACATTTATTCAATTCCGAAAGCAGTTTATGTCTCATACAACGTAAAATAATTGTTCCTGTAACTTTGCATATATGAGCTATTACGTATGTCTTACATGTACGTAATATGATTGTTGAATATCGGTTGCCATGCCGACAAGTTGCAAAATTTTAAGTTATTAATCTTTGAAAGATAATAGATAGATCCATCATATGTGATATCTTTGTAAAGCAAATCAGAAGGGCTGCTGAAATATAAGAAAATATACAGGGCGTTACTAAAAAGTTTTTGAAAAAAAATGTATTGTTCAAAATCGCAGTTGGTCATACTGGGAAAATTGAGGCTTCTTGGACTAATATAAGTTCCTCAAGTTTCATTTTTCCAGCTATCATAGGAACCGAGATCTTTAGGGTAGTACACTTTTTTTTCAATCAAATTACTCCGGTGCTATGACGTGCGAGTTTTTTAAACACGTGCGAAGCTGCCCGCGCCGTAGCGAAATATGCGGACCGAGGGATTGATGGCCTACCCATCAAACCCCCCAGGGATTCATGGCCTACCCGGCGATTCATGGGTTAGACAAATGTTGCTTAGTTTACCCTAAACACTATTGTGCTAAACTTAAAAGGTGACAGTCAAAACTAATAGATTCAACTTTTGTTTTATGCAAGATAAAACAAAACGTAGGACTTGAAAGATGGGGTGAATCTAAAATATGAATAGTTACATCCAAATTAAAAAAGACTATTGCTTTGGTAATAGGTACATGTTTAAGTAATTAAAATAAACTGACACTAGAAATGAACTTGGTCTAAAATAACAAAAAACAATTAAAATAAGTGATAATTAAAATGTTTTACATATTTTCTGAATGTCTCATTAAAATCGATGTTGTTATTATTATTCTCATCGACTACGCCAAACTAAAACACAAATGAACAGCTTATGCATTGTTCACATTATATCAACTATTTTTGTAGTAATATTTATTAATCAACGATTAAAAAAAAGAAACCAGAAATACGTGGAGCTTTTGATGTAACGAAATTATATCAAATAATAATAAATATTGTCAGTTTCTTTTCTGTAAGATTTAAGAATTTACTATTCTATCAAAAACTTTTGGTTTTTGGATACCAGGTTTCATTTCCACAAGCAAACGAGACCCAGAGATTGCGTCAGATGTTTTCAACCAAAGATATGGGCCGGCCACTTTCAATAATAGGGTTGGAAGAACCACAAATTCAATGTGATTAAATTTCTACATAAAAAGAGAGTACTGTTAATGTGCCTATGGTTAATAAAAATATTACTTATAATGCGCCAACAACAATAATTTACTCAACTTACATAAATATAAAAATATTAGTAGATTTGAATTTATTAAAAGTGTCTAATATCAGTATTTAAGGCAAAAATAAAATATGTTTGTTGTATTTTTTCAGGCTCTCTTATTTTATACAATACATTTATTTCAGTGGTGGGAATTAGCCGGATCGCATCGGTTCGCGCGAATTGTTTCTTAAAATTTGTTTTGTTCGTGAGAATCGGTTGAAATACGAATCGGACGAGATGGTGTCAACTATATTTGTCATATTGTTGCTCCCATCTAGCCTCCCGTAGTTGACTCCCTCCCGTTTGGTCATTGATACTAAAAAATCCAGTCCCTCGTACTCGTTGCCTTGTTGTTACTCCCGTCTATCTGATTGTTGCTCCCGTCTATTTGATCGTTCACTCTCTCGAAATTAGTTTTTGACACCACCAAACCCAATCCTTCGTAATCGTTGTCTGATCGTTGTCGTGCTGTTGCTCCCGTTTATCTAATTATTGACTCTCTCCCCTTATACTTTAACAACTAACACCACTAAGTCCAATCCGTAATACCGCCAATGTGGTCACCTAAAACCCCCCAACAATAAAACCCCTGAATTATGTGTGCATGTCTGAAGATGGCCTGAAAGTATTGCAATGAGTCACAATCTCAACAATTGTACTAAACGTGGTAATAACAAAATAAAAACACTTCCAATTGAGCTCATCATGAATTGACTTGCGCGCAATTGACCGGTGAGATTAATTTTACCTTTACATTTTTCTGACCATTGCACGTAATTGACCCAAGCCCAATTTCATATTTGCATTTTTCGCAATTAATTATTTTCCGAAAAACCTAAAAACACTTTATTTTGACAACTGGTATATATCAGTTGTCCTACTCCTCTATGTATGTGAGAGTTGGGACACTCAATCCCTCCATGGAAAAGAGATTATAGTACTTAATTCAAGCACGCTGTTGAAAAATCACTTCGCACGTCCGACTTTCCTGTTAGAAATTTCCCAAAGTGACTCAGAAGCGGCCACAGACCAAGACAAATCCGACAGCAAAGCCGTATGCAAATAAAGTTACCGGGGGATTTGTGATTCGGGGATTTGTCAATGGTTCATCCCATTAGGGTTAGGTTACGTTGGTTTAGGTTAGGTTAGTTTAGATTAGTTTTGCAGAAAAAGCTTAATTAGTTTAATTGCAGGGTGGCTAAGAGAGGCTGAGTTGAATATTGTCCCTCACAATAGGTTATTATGTTGAACTGGAACTGTACATCGAAGGCTTAAAGGTGGAATTCGTAAACAGGTTTAAATAATTTGGCGATATATTGGACAACGGGTTGAAATTTACCGCGCACATCCGTGACGTTGCGGCAAAGGCAACGGAAAGCGGCAAGCAGGAACAAGGAAGTGACTCTATGTGACGACGGAAACCATAGTTCTGTATGATGTTCCCGTATGGTGTGAAGTTACGTGGATGGCATACGTTAGGTGGAGCTTAGCGAAGGCCAAGAGGACTGGGCTGAGGGCCATGGAATACGCCTGTCGAAACGTATCAACAGAATCGCTGTGGCTGATTGTGGGGAAACCTCCGATATATCTCGTTGCTGATGAGAGATGAAGGCTGCGTGATGGCACCTACCTGCAGGTGTTGAGTGAAAGAAGAGACTTAACGATGAGTAAATGGCTGCAGATATGGGATATCAAAGGCGACTAATGGATGACTCAAACAATGATGGGACACGGGTGCTTTGCATCGTATCTCTGCTGATTCGGGAACATAGGAACGGGCGATCGCCAGCACTGCAGGGGGTTTGTTGATGACGCTGATCACACCATATTTGTGTGTGAGGCGTTTGGCGAACAGAGATTAAGGGCGGAAACGGAGCTTGGAAAATTTTGAGAGTTGGGAACATTGTCGAGACAATGCTGAAGAACAAGGGAAGCTGGAATATAGTAGCGGCCTTTTTTAGGGGTATCCTTCAAATAAAGGAAACTGCTGAAAGGACAAGAGGTAGGTGATACTGATTTGTGATAGGCACTGTGATAGCTGGTTCTGTGAAAGTAGGTGGCACTATGCACCTCATACTGTTGAGATCTTGCTGTTATTTTGCTATTTGTATGTTGATATATTACTGTTTTGAAATTTATAACTTTTAGTGCACAGGAGGATAGCGCTTGTGTGATGAGCATGACGGAGGTAGCAAAGAAAGGTATAGTAGGATAAGGTGCTCAAGGATGAGTACTCTGAGTAATGTCAACGAGGGTCCAGAATTCTCGAATTGAGAAAAGCTACCACAAGTCGCGACAAATCGGACAGTAAAGCCGTACAGCACGCTAGGGTTACGTTGGTTTAGCTTACTTTAGGCTATTTACGTTACTTTACGATAGGTTGGGTTTGGTTATGCGAGTCCTGCCAGACTTCCCCATTGGGCGTGCGAGTTTGTGAGTCTGGTGTGCAAAGCCGCCAGACTCCACTGTTATAAATCGATTAATAAAAGAAATTCGCATGCCACGCATCCTTATTAGAAAAAATTCAAGAAGTGATTCAAGAGCAGCCGAATGCCGCGCCAAAGGCAGCTAAGCCGTACAGAAATACTGGGTTCAGGGGATTCATAGGTAGTCGAACTCAAAAGTTCCTGGCAATCTAGCGTGCTTCGTACGCTTAGAAATCTCCCGAAAAATGAGCCAAGAGCGATCATAGGTCTCGTTAAAGCTGACAACTAATATGTTCGCGCCGAAGGCAAATATGGATTACCGGGGGATTTTCTGGTGGCGAATTGATGGGTAAAAGATTTATAAGGTACACTAGTTTCGTTTCTACATCTACATATATTATCTGGATGTTAGTAAATCGTATAGGAATGAATTTAAGGCCAGTAAACCTATTGTCTTGTCTACTCTAGCACACATATTATGAGATACATAGTATCGACAACAGAGACTAAAGATCTATCTAATAATAATTTTGCAGTGTGATTGAGGTCCAGCACTCACAATGTAGCTCCCCTCCATAAATATGAAATATAAATATTAAAATATAAATTACCTTAAAGGAATCTGAACATATATTTTCTATATTTATAAACTATTAAAAAGAATTAAAAATTAAAATAATAAACAGTATAATAATTTATTATCTCTTGTTAATTTTAGCACATATACGTTTAAAATAATGCGTTTCAAACAATTAACAATATCTATTAAACTAAACAATTAGCACACATAGACTATTGTTACTTCCTACAGAAATATGAACGCAGTTTTATAACCAAGTAATTGCCAAATAATCAAACTATGAAAGATAAATTACTATTGTTTACCTATGCAGGTTTTGACATTACTTTCTGTCAGTTGTATATATTAAACTATAGTTTCAAACTTTCATCAATTTGTAAAGTTGAACAGTTTTATTGATCTCTTTTTTTTTTATAAGGTCAGAGACATTCAAATCAGAATGAATGTACATTTATGTAAAATTACTTGAAAGTTTACCATGGTTTCTCTTAACTATTGGAACGATTGTAAAGAAATATGGAAATCCGCCATTTTCAATTTTTAAAGTTCGATATTTACGTTAAGAGGCTGAAATTATGCACACATATCTGTATCTAATGGAATTAATCTCGTGATGACTTCATTTAAACTTTTGGCCGTATTTTCAAGATACTGTATATAGTTCTTCTATGTGAAACACTTTTTTCTAAAATTAATATTTAACATATATACGGGAATTTCTTATTTAAACATACTTTACAGTCCATTTTCTCGAAAGAGACTCCTAAAGCTTGGAGTAATTTGAATTTATTAATTAATAGTTTCTGCTGTTGTTTGGCAATTTAACAAAGGACAGGATGCTAATCTACATTAATACCAATTGAAAACGAATTTCAAATGAATATTTGATTACTCCAGTTCTGATGAAGGGACGATTGTCGAAACATGTTAACTAATAGATGATTAATAAAAAAAATTAATAAATGGAATATTTCAACACCAGTGACTTTCATTATCATCATAAATATACTGAGCCAATTTTATGCAATAAAAATATTTTAAATCAATTCGAGTTTCCTGTATATTCTTACTAGCTCTACAGGTACTCTTTAACACAACTCAGACGAAAGTTCCAAATTCACAATTCCCTAGATATAGCTTATAATATCTTAAAAAGTTTCTATGATCGACTAGATTAAATATACAAGCACTTGCGCTTCAGATATGTACAGTAAATTGCTAAGAAAAATGAAAGGGACACGCGAGACCTGTTAAAATCTCTCATGAAATATAACAGGTTGTAATGGCTCAACAATACAAGATAAGGAAAGAGTTACAGAGTTACAGAAAATGCTATTTATTGTCAGTGACGGATTCAGATTATAATTATGAAATGAGCTAGTGTTGAGCAGTCAAATACTTGTACCGAATATTACTAGTTCAGATATAAATTATGAGTGATTTGAGTTCGATTAATCCCCTTTCTCCTGTACCTGTAAATTGCTTTAAAAATGTTATCAAAATGAATATTTAAAGACCCGTAATGTTTACTATTTTAATTATGTAAAACAATGTAAGCTCACTAAACGAAGAGCTGTGGATTTCTATGTTAATCGACTGCTAACCTATTAATTAATGACCTAATTGAATTAATATTCAATTAGATCATTCATTAAAAGTTCATTAATTAATAGGATAGCAGTTGAGTAACATAGAAATGCACTGCTCTCGCTTTAGTGAGCTTAAACTGTTTTGCATAATTAAAATAGTAAACGTTACGTGTATGTAAACATTCATTTTGATGACAATTTTAAAGCAATTTACATATATAGGAGAGGGGGTAATCGAACTTATCATGTCACTCAAAATTTATAACACAACTAAAGATTAAATAGTAATATTCGCCACCAGTATTTGACTAATTCCGCTTAGTAATTCAGCTTAATGGCTGTATAAAATACAGCACACATATTAAGCTAAGCTCACTTAGGGTCGCAAAATATTAAATACAAAAGTACGATGGGACAAGAACATTAAATACATCTACTTTTGCTTTATGCAATACATAGTAAAACTCTTGACTCCTAGTATACGGAAATGGGTCGCACACTGTGTCCAAATAACCCTGGTTGTTTTGTTTTTCTAGAAAAACAAAACATTATCAGGATAAAAATTTAGACAAACCAACGATGGAAAAGACGTAGTTCAAATAAGCCCAAATGCGATTCAAAATGTTTAGCAAAAACAGATCTAAAGTAATTAATTTTTCTAATATCTCTAGTGAAAAGTTTTTTTTTTATTTCAAATTTAGGTTTAATATAGCAAATAAAATAGCATTCATACAAATTTTATATTTTGATTGAGAAGCACAATTTCGAGCTTCCTATATCCGTACCACTGGTTTGTAAAAAGTGCCTGGTTTCATTTATGCATGCATATGTGAATTTTTATTCTGAACTACAGGACCGATTGCAATAAAATTTGGTGCGTTTGTCTGTAATATTTGCAAGTATAAAAATAGTTTTTATTTTTTAATTGGTCATAATTAATTATATAATCAAAAAAAATTTTTTGCAATAAAAGATCTTTCTGTTATTTTAGAACTTTTTGTGATGGAATTAATACCAAAAGGCCTCGAATAGAAGAAAGAGTGCCTGATGAATGGAAAAGAGGTGAAATTTGTGCCTGTGTATAAGAGGGAAAACAGATTGGATGTAGAAAATTATAGAGGGATAAAAATTATGGATGGGCTATATGATGTTCGCCAGGATCATAAATAGGAGGTTGGAAGAAGAAATGAGGAATAAAGAAATACTTTCGCACTCTCAGAATGAGTTTATCAGAGGTAGGGGAACGACAGACAGTTTAGTGACGGTAAACTATTTCATGAACAGGGATGTAGCAAATAAAAGGAAATTATACTCCTATTTATTCGTTTGAAAGCGGCGTTCGATGTACTTGTGAGGGAGAAATTGTGGGAGATAATGGAAAAAGTAGGGATTTCGAGAATGATGATAACGTTAATAAAGGAACTGTATGAGGCTACGAAAGTAGGAGCGAGAATGAAAGAAAGGACGCATAGAGGGTTTGAGACCAATAGGAGTGTCAGACAGGGATGTACGCTTAGTGCATGTCTTTTCAATCTATATCTGTCTGATCTTGAAGGGGTGTTGTAAAATGGACAAGTAGGACGGATAACGATTGGAAATCAGAAAGTTTGGTCTCTAACCTATGTTGACGGCATAGTATGTATGGCGAGTGATAGAGAGGAAATGATTGGGAGAGTGAAAGGATACATGGATACAAGGGGTTTGGAAGAGAATGTGGATAAGACAAAAATCATGGTGTGTAAGAAAGAAGGGAGAGAATTTCGAAAGGATGTGTTTGAGCTTGGGGGAAAGCTGATGGAGAGGGTAAGGAAGTCTAAGTATTTAGGATTTGTTTTGAATCAGAATGGGACAAGTAAGTAATACGTGGAGATTGTGATCAAGAAGGTTAGGGGGGTCATAGAGAGAATGAGGATGGTTTGGGAGAGGAAATTTGGGGGTTCTGTACGAATGAGATTAAAAATAATTGAAGCGTGTGTTAAGAATATAATGATGTATGATGCAGAAATGTGGGCAGTTGAATAAAGAGATAATGGAAAGAGTGCAAGTTGAATGCTTGAAAACGTTGCTGGGATTGGATATGAATACAAGGAATGAGATACTTATGCAGGAGATAGGAAAGTATAAATGGAGATTTGGAGTAAGAAGATATTTGGATATTTGGAGTAAGAAGAATGGTAAAGTTTGAGGAAAAAGTATCAAAGAAGCAACAAAGGTATAGCAAAATTAATGAAAGTAGGTACAACTGCATGCATAGATGGATTATGTACGAAGAGGGGATCGCTGGTTACTTAGCATCAGGGAAAAGTATGGGAGATAAGAGAACAATTGCTAGATTTAGGTGTGGGTGTGAGAAAGGAGAGAATAAGTACTGGGTGAATGATGAAGAAAGAATGTGTAGAATATGTAAAGAAAGGAGGATAATTGGAACCATTGGATGAAACAATGCGAGGGGATTGAATAGAGTGAGGATGAAAAGAGTAAGGGAAAAAACTTGAAGGTTAGCCTGGGACAGGAGGGGAGAGGTATTGATATTGTGAAGAGGATAATGGATGAAATAAAGAAAAGAATGTAGAAATTCAAGAGAAATAAGCGATTTCTGGTTCAGGTTCTGGAGAAAGGGTATAAAGAAAGTGGAACGAAGATTTGAAAGGAAATGGAATAAAACGATAGGGACTGAAATTGGAGGATTGGCATTTCCTGCTCACTGGTAGTGGTTTCTAATAGAATTTTTGTTTCTTTTGGTTATAAATATGTTAAACTATTAAGATGTTTTATGAATATAAATAGTAATAGTGTTGTAATTTAGATATTAATTGATAATGTAATTTTGATATTGCGATTTTGAATTGTAATTGGATATTGGAAAAATTTCGGGAATTATATGCCAAATAAAAGTCTTATTATTATTAGACCTCGAATAGCGAGGGCGTTGATTAGAACATTTTAAGAACATTTTAACCGCGATATATATATGCAACAAATTCGTGTAATTTATCTTAACGATTTCAATATTCCCATACTTAAAGAAATATCAGATTAACACAACTTGACTTTTCTACAAAAGTACATATATTTTTATGTGAATATAAATATTAATGACGATGTGTCAATATATAAGACGATATAAATGTAATGATATGCTAATGTTATCACAAAAAAGAACAACCTAATAATATCTTTCGTAAAATGTCTTAATTCTGGGTTATGTTAAAACATTTATTTTAATAGGTAATAAATAAAGCACATAAACGTAAAATGGATATGAAACTAATAATAAATCAATAAATATATAAAAAATAACCCAGTCGCTAATACAAAATGTAAGTTTATTCGTGTTATCTTTTATATGGTAGATAATATGAGAAACTAACGGATCAACAGTCTGAAGATTGTCCGAAAGGGTTGAAACTAAAGTCACAATCTAACCAGTTTGTGTTCATTGCCATTTTTCGTTGAGCTATTATTTTTAACTAGATAATATCGATGTCAGGGAAAATATCGATGTCAGAGTAGACCATTCTGACCATGTTTTTCGACACACTACGGGAACGACTGACTTTAGTTGGGTGCTCCTCACCTTGAGACATTCAAACAGTAGACTGACGTTTATTCTCGGGGTGATAAGAATAAATCCAAGACTCGTCACCACTGACGATACTTCCTAGGTCAACAGATGCGGGATCCAACGAGAAACTAATTTTTTCACGCCCAACGCATCATGTAAAATCTTTTGGATTGAGATCTTAGAAATGCCCACAGAACTCTCGGTCTCCCGGTAAGTTACATGACGATCTTCAATAATCATCTTTCGCACAGCATTAACGTTAACGTTTTGGGTGACCGCTGATTTTGGTGGACCTGACGTAGGAGATTTATCATTAGATTTGTGAGTCCACATTTGGATTCAGAGTATCAGTTACAAATTGTAGATTGATGCGGTGCTTCATTACCAAAAACAGCAACCAACTGGTAAGACATTGTTGCTGCGAAAACTTGTTTGAAAGTTGTAAAAAATTATTGATCGGAAATGCTCTCGATTCTATTTCATGTTTTTGAATGTCTTACTTACTTCAAAAATTCACTATGACTAAACAACTTGTATTTTGACGAAATTTTCAACACATGTTAATATAATGTTGAGGTTAATTTCGGAACCATATGTTTTGTTACTTGCGCCCTCTATGTGACTATATCCAAAATTAAAATGACATCCCTCGTATTACTTTATGAGTCATATATGTTGTACCTATGAAGTACGCTATTAATATAGTCATTGATAAAAATGTAAATATAAGATCAATCCATTTGTGCGTCTGGTTTAAAGTTGAAGCAAAAATTTCATTTTTCAAACGTACCCTTGTCGATGATGCATTATAGTTTAATTGCATTGTATTGGTTGTGATATAGAAATAGAATACCACCTGAATCATTCATACAATATATAAAGAAATTACAGTTAGATTTATCTTTGGCTTTATGTTCGCATCGCGTGCAAAGTTCAGGTGTATATTTTTAGATCAGCAAGGATGTGCATATTATAAGGGTAGGTAGAGGAAAAAATATTTTTTAATATAAGTAGGAGTTATTTTTAATGCGGGAATTGCTCGAATTCATATCCTGTACATTTATAGAACAGTGGATGTCTTATTGATTTGTTTAAATATAGGACGGTCTTTATGGAATTATAACAAGATCAAGCCTATTGAACACATGGCGAAAACAAAATTATCATGTTTATTAAAGAAAAAGAGAATCAACTTAGATATGCAAAATTATGGTCACTTGAAGCTATTCTAATTGATTACTAATAATAACTGAACTGTGAAAAAATATTCTGGGGTCATTAAAGTATTATGAAAAAGTATTTTGTGATCATAAAACTCTCCAAAATATTATAAAACATAGAATTGTAGACTTTTTCTCATATCTTTATACTTTTCAAGCCATACAAAGTTAAAATCTAAGTTTGAATCCCTCTCAAAAAGATTTGGACCCACACCAAGCATCATTTCTGGGTACATCAATGTTGTAACTATATGTTGTATGAAACTATTAAAACACATACGATATAAATAAGTATTAAACTTTAAAGCAATACACAAACTTTATTTCCAAAGATACTAGTAAAACTTTGGACATGAATAAATTTGAACAGTTGCATAAATGCAACTGTTCGCATATGTTGCATTTATGCAACTGTTCAAACATATGCATAAATGCATATGTTCAACATTACAAAACTTAGTAGGCATGTCATTAATATAAATCAGAAAAAGTACAGGTGCAAATTTCCCCTGAGGAGTTCCTCTTTCCAGTGACAGACAATTTGACCTGTATTTTTGAATTACATAGTAGTGATATGTTTGATTTCCACAGTCTAGAGTTTATTGTCAAGAACGATTTCATTATTTGCAGCCCATTTCCATTTACCCCATATGACTCAAGTTATATAAATAAGATATTGTGATTTATTATGTCGAAGGCCCGACAATAATTGAAATATATTCCCAAAACCGATTTTTTTTGTCAAGTGTATCATTTACATATCTTAAAGTATCATACATAGCTGTCACACAGGAACGATTGTTGAGAAAGCCGTGTTGACTTGAAGAGATTATATTTCTGGAAAAAATCATATAACCTATCGTAGACACAGGTCTCAAATATTTTCGAAAACACACACAAAATGGATATTGGTCTATAATTTTGAAAACTTCTTGGGTAATTTTTTTTTTTATATATGGGAACTATTCTTCCAATTTTGCGATCATCTAGATATCCTCCCCTTAAGAAACATTCATTAATAATGTGAGTAAGTGGTTTACTAATTTAGTATTTCATGTTTTCTAAGATGTTACAAGGGCTGACATCAATTCCGGGAGATTTTTTATTAGACCCTTAAGTAATTATATTGAGTATTTCCTGTTCACTAACAGGAAATAGAAAAAATGTTTTATCAGTGCAACGTTCCAGGATGGGATATTGTGCATTGACGAAACTGTGTGCAATATCTGATGCACTTTGAACGAAGTTATTAAATAAGTTAGAGATTTCTTCGGGATCTTCAGTTACGCTGTCAGCGGAGTGAATACTCAGGCAAACATTATTTTGTTTACTATTTTTGACTTGCCTATTGACCACTGATCAGACTACTCTGGTACTCTGGTAGGACACTTAGAAATCGCAATGTAAATGTCATTAGCAGCTCGTTTCTCAAGATTTAGGCGATTTTATAGTCATTTTTTAATTCTTTACGTCTGACGTGTCTCCTTACTCCTCCAATAAAAATTTACATTAAGATTTTTGTGTCACATTTCTAAGTGGAAAATGCTGATTAAAATAACATAAAAAAGTAAATAAATGATTTATATTTTTCATTATCAGTTTTATTAAATATTGATACCCAATTTTTTACAGAAAATTGGGCGTATCATTCACTAAACATTATTTTCGGCAATATTTGGAATAATATTAATAGTACAAATTACAGAGATTGTAAGATGATCAGATAAGCTATTTCAAGTGTCTTAGATGAATCAGAAAATATATTACTATAAATATTATCTATAAGAGTCTTATTGCTATGGGTAATTCTAGTTGGGTTATATACAGGATGGGGCAATAGTACGTCCGTTTCCAATAACTTGGTGTGTATGATTGGTAACAATTTGAAATTTTGGGGATGTATTATGCTGCCAAATGAGCATCTTTTAAAAATATTTTCAGGTATACAGGATGTTTCAGAAAGGTGTTACATGAAAAAGTTTACTTTTTCTAAAATAGATACCCTATATATTTTAATTTTGTTTAAAACTCCTGGCTATCATTTGTAGAAATATCAAAGTAATCTACTCAGCGGTTCTCAAGTTACAATTATTTTTGTTACAAAATTGTGAATTTCATATTATAAATTAAAACGTTACTGTGTCAAAACGCTTCAAGATTTAGAAATAAAATTTGTTATGCAGATTGGTTAAGGTCAGAAAATAATACATGTACATTGTTTTTATTATCAGACATACATGATGGTCAGTATAAAAGTATCAACTTTACCGACTTTGAAGTGATTTTTCTCCATTTTCTTATATGGACCAGCCTGTATATTTTTACAGCAAGATTACAGCATTTTTTGTCGATCCATATGTAATGTCTCTGTACCTATCTTTAGCGGTTTTACGATAAACATAAAAATTTAAAATTGCATAGCATGTACTGCTAATTTTGTTTAAAAATAAAACTACCAATTTTATTTAAAAAAAATTAAGGGTGATTTAAAGTACATTTATACAAAAATATTATAAAACAAGAACAAAATAAATAAATTTAATAAAAAACATGTAGCTAAGTCATTTGTGATAAACATATTTGCAGAAGTAATGAAATAACCAAAACCGAAGGAATAAATGCTCAAAATGTCTCCCCGCCCCCTTGCTGCAAACAAAGATTTATTCTCTTTAAAAACTCCATCTGCATTCTTCTTAATTGTTCAGATGTTATGCTTCTAAAAGCGTTAATAATCCTCTACTTCATGTTTTCTGCTGTTCTTGGAGGTTCCGCATATACCATTTCTTTTACATGTCGCCAAAAGTAGAAATCGGGATGTGTAATATCGGGTGACCTAGCACGGCCATTTTACAGGATCAGTTGTTCCCAGCCATTTCTCGGGATGCGTGTTATTAAGGTAATCTCGTACAACAATAGAAATTATGCGATGGTGCTCCATCATGCTACAACCATGTTTTCTCGAATTTCAGGAGGAACATTTGCCAATAATTGAGGTAATTCGTTTTCTATGAAACTTAAGTATACTGGCCCAGTTTGATGATTTTGAAAAAAAAATGCGGTCCCATAATATACTCGCCAATAATCCCTCCCCAGACATTGGCGCTCCATCTATGCTGCCGGTCCACTTGTCGGAAAATTCTAGGATTCTCAACTGCATAATAATCAAAATTATATTTGTTGACATAGTCATTCTTGCGAAAAGTTGCCTCATCAGAAAATAATACATAAAGAAACTTTTGACTGGCCCAGTTACAAAATACAACACGTCTGTCAAAATGTTCTTCTGTAAGCTCTTGATGTAACTGAAAATGGTAAGGGTGCAATCGATTTTTTGTCAAAATTCGTTTGAACAGATCTTTTATTTACATCGGTATTTTCACTAACTTTTCTTTGACTAACACTTAGATTTTCTGTAATTGACAATAGAATGCTTAATTCATTTTCTTCATTTGTTGCCCTTTTAGGTCTCATGGTTTTAGTGTAACATACATTTCCAGGCTCTATAAATCTTGTCATTAGCTTCTCGAAAACTCTCTTTTCTGGATGTCTTCTTTCTGGATATTTTACCCTATAAATTCTACTCGCCCAAAACGGTTGCACCCAATATGAAAATCATATCTACTAATTCAGTTTTTGAATAATTCATTTTTTACGCACAACAAACAATCTTAACTGCACTTTTGACAATTTAATCTGACAACTCGCATTCTTGCTTTCTTATTTTTATTTGTTTTTTTTTTTAATTTTCTCGCTAACTTGATTAATATCTTATTATGCCTATGTATAACATTGTTGCAATTTTAAGTTTTCAGGTTTATCGTAAAAACCGCTAAAGATAGGTATAGGGACATTACATATGGATTGACAAAAATATTTATTCTGGCTGATAAAATATAAAGAAAAAATATACAGAATGATCCATTTAAGAAAATGGAGAAAAATCACTTCAAAGTCGGCAAATTTGATACTTTTATACTGACCACCCTGAATATCTGATAATAAAAACAAAGTACAGGTATTAGTTTCTGACCTTAACCAATGGGCACAAGAAATTTTATTTCTAAATCTCGAAGCGTTTGGACAGCGACTTTTAATTTACAATATGGAATTCACAATTTTTTGACAAAAACAATTGTAGTTTGAGAACCGCTAAGCAGATTACTTTGATACTTCTACAAATCTTAGAAAATAGCCAGGAGTTTTAAACAAAATTAAAATATATAGGGTAAATATAGGGTATCCTATTTAGAAAAAGTAAACGTTTTCATGTAACACCTTTTTGAAACACCCTGTATACCTGAAAATAATTTAAAAGATGCTCATTTGGCAGCATAATACATCCCCAAAATTTCAAATTGTTACCAATCATACACATCAAGTTATTGGAAACGTACGTACTATTGCCCCACCCGGTATAGTTTCTTCTAAATTGTTACTTAAAATAATATCTGTAAGTGAGATTGAAATTTTACTGTGTTCAATCATATTAATATTGTAATCAGAACATAAGAATATGTTATTGAATTTTGGGTAGATATTGGAGAACTTGATCTATGTTATTTAAAAATACATTAACATCACCAAATTCAAAGAACATCAATATGCAATAAAACGCCCAAGCATATACCATTCGCACTATACGAACTATCTACACATCAGCAGCGACCCAAATGGAACCATAGAAAATACAATGACAATATTAAAAAGAACCAAGAACTAATCAATGAACAACTAAACTGCAAATTTAAAAGAATCCTCACCCTGCTAAGATTACTACATAAAGCATATAGCAAAAAAGAGAAAACCGACAACGATGAAAGAACAGATCAAACCGATAATAGCGCCACAATCGAATAACAAATGACAGACGGAAAATGACAGGTAGTTCGACGAGGATTAGATATCCGAAACGACGTCACTAAAATAAAATATAAATAATAGTAAAATATATAAAACATTAATAGAAAATTTTCCGGCTGCTCGTTTTGATACATCCTGTATGCAATTTCATATTATCTAGAAATTCGTACACAGTTGATAATCATTTCGGTTTTTGTTGTCGAAAATATAGAAAGTTCTATCTAAATAAATTAAGATATTTTTTGAGCATTTGGATACACGTTGTATGGAATTTACGATATTATGAAATTTGTATACAATTGAAAAATTAATACTCAAAAATAACTTTAAACGATAATTTTTTATAAAAAAAAGATCCCAGCGTATGATTGTGAAACAATACGCGTAATAAAATATGCATTCATAAAACATGTTTAATTAATTAGTTTAATACCGTATAATTATAAATAAATTGTTTCGTGATCATTTTCTCTATATATTCTCCATTTTTATTTACATATCAAATGTGTACATGATTACTTGAATTTTATCATAACAAGTAATATAACAGAGTACCTACTAATTCGGATAGCCAGGAATGTAAAATTATTTGCTTAAGAACTTTTAAACTTTTTACGCAATTAGTTTTACAGTAATTTTTAATAATTTTCGATAAAAACACGGTTCTTGGTTGATTGGTTGACTCGTCAATATAAAAACGAAGATATCTATATATAAACCTTTATTAATATAAAGAAAAACATAGAATTTTATTACAACATATAACTAAGGACCCGAAACAGTTATTTGTGTTCCGGTTCAGAAAAGAAGAAATATATCGGTTCAGTTCCGGTTTCCGTGTTTCGGTGCAGCTCGTATGTAAATATTAGCAAATTAATGTAAATACACCCACACAGTCCATTACTATTTTTATACAGCTTTTCGCTATAACTCAAGGTGCTCACGTATATAATTAAAATGTCAAAGGCGAATATTTTCTCATACCAGGGCAACAAGCCCTTTGATTTATTTTATATAATTTTTATAACAATAAAGACTTAAAAAACAATAAAAACAAAGTTGTAGCACTTTAATAATAAAATTACATTATACAAGCTACATAAGCCAGCCACACCATCATAGAAAGGCCGAACAGTGGGCTCCAAGGTGATACCGCAGATCGGCGGAAGTGAGCTCAAAGCTGCGTTAAAATGAGTGAAGAACAGAAAGATTCGGGGGAAGATGATGTAACAGCCGAAATGTTAAAAATGGGAGATAAAATCTACTACTAGTCCTCATGAACAAGATGAAGTAACAAGCGAAATGGGAGGTAAAATCAACTACTAGTCCTCATGAACAAATATGTAAGGTGGAACGCCGAAGTCATCTTATTATTCAAAAAAGATGATTGTACGAGCATAGAAATTTACCAGCCAGTCCATTTGTTTGCCATCCATCTTATACCAACTGCTGATGAGAATAGTCATAGGTCGCCTAACGAATAAATTTGACTTCTACCAACCAGCTGAACAACCGGGAAAAACATTTCATACCTGGCTTTCGAAAGACCTTTGATTCAATTGTTACAGGCAATAAAAGTGGAAATTGACAAGGCAAGAATTGACTTTTGATACTCCAATCTCATTCACCACATCTACGAGAATAATACACTCCAAGTCCCAATACAGAAGATGACCTAATCACAGAAAGGATCTCAATCGAGAAAGTAGTACGTCAAGGTGACACAATTTATCCTAAATTGTTCATCCTGGCTGTAGAAGACGTTTTCAAAGCTCACAAATGGGAAGAAAAAGGCGGCATATATCTGAGCCATCTAAAGTTCGCTCACGATATCATAAATAGCGATCCCGAAGAACTGAAGAACATGCTTGAATAACTAGAGGAAGTCAATAAACGTGGGCCTGAGTCAAAGTCCGGGTAAAACAAAAAACCTGGAAGTGGTTGACCATTACATACACCTCGACAATAACATCAAACCAGACGAAAGAAACCAAACAGCAGTAGTAACTAGTAGAGTGGGACTCGCGTGGACGGCCTTCAGAAAATTTGGCTTCATCCTCAGAGATCGAACAATGACTATTAGCTTGAAGAGAAAGGTATGCAAGTCATGTTTGCTACCGATGGTAACTTACAGCCTGAAAACAAAACGCTCACACAAAATAGTACCAATAGACTTCGATTGTGCTTAAGAGCTATGAAAAGACCGATGCTGAAAATTATCATACGGAATGGAGGGCAAAACGAAGAGATCCAAAGACGCATTAAGGTGAGTGATGTAATAGGGTGGATTGCCAGCTTGAAATGCCGTTGGACAGGACACGTCGCAAGACAGGAGGAGACAAGCTGGCAGAAATGAATCGTCCAATGGAGATCCAAGACAATGAGGACAGTGGGAAGGCCGTAACTGAGATGGGTAGATGATATTCACAAGACTGCAGGAAAGAAGTGGCTATAGACAGTATCCAACAGATCGGCATGGAAAAGGATGGAAGAGGCCTATGTTGAGGAGTGGACGATGGCTGGCTGTGGAAAAAAAGACTACGGGAGTGTACTATTCTAATAAACTTTAGAATTACAACTTGTAGATCTAAAATGAGGACTTGTAACTTACAAGTGCTCATTTAGTAATCAACTCGATTCAGCTTTACGACTAACACCACACGGGCCTATCGACCGCTATGGTTATGGTTACGTGGTTTGATTCAATTGAAAACTCTCACTGGTACCGCCGCGGTTCTTGGTCTCAGATCACAGTTTTTTCTGACCCAGTTACAAATATGTATCGGATAATTACTACGATGTTTAATAGTGCATTTTTTAAAATTTGCTTCATCGATTAAATATTAAAGGAATTTTCGATTCTTGCAAGAAGTTTCTGAGAAAATGAGAAATTCAAATTCCATATAATCACTCAAGTTAACCTAGGACTCAAATGAACAACCGGTTGTTCTCTTTTATTCTATATTCCATATTGCTGGACGAATTTCAATTTAAAAAATAAACATTTCTATGTCAAAATTCATTATGAAATGATAACCAGTTGCTGAGTATTTGCGAGCTCTGTTCTATTAATTGATTGAGGTTTAGACTTCTGATAATTAAGTTAGTATCATCAGCATAATTTATTACCGTATTATTGTTAATATTGTTGGATATGGTTAATAAGTCATTCACATATATGACAAATAAAAGAGGAGCAAAAATTCCACCCGCATTTAAAATAAGAGATCCTGACTCGACACGACTACACGAAGATGTGTCGAGAAGCGAGACTGAGTGTGTTCTATCAGTCAAATACGAACGCAGCCATTCAAGAGTTTGATTTCTTTCTCCGTATAAATACAACTTATTTAGAAGTATCCATGATTTATGGAGTCAAAAGCGCGTGTCAAATCGACAAATACCTAGAGAAGACTCATTGTTATCCATGGCAATTATAGTGGTATTTAGGTATTCAAAAATTGCCGTATCTATATTACGTCCCTTGATAAATCCATGCTGTTAGTTACTGAGTAAATTATGCTCATTGAAGAAATTTATAAATCTTTTGAAAAAGACATATTCTGGTAACTTTTACATAGTGTTAAGAATACTGATTAGTTTGTAATTCTCAATACTTTGCGAATCACTCTTTTTCTTATAAAGTGGAGTAATAAGTGCATGTTTTCAAGAGCTGGAAAACTACCTTGCTGAAATGAGCAATTTATGATATCACAAAGGACCAGTGTAAAAGACATCTCGACATTTTTTTAATACACTTATTGGAATTTCATCTTTACCCGTGGTTTTTTTTATTATTTAACTTGTCAATTGTTTCAGACAATTCCTTAATAGTTACCGGAGTTAATTTGAGAGCTACTTTATTAAGCGGGGTGCGGATATCATTAATGGATGGTGTATTATTGTCATGCATAGTTGGAGTGCTATTGAATTGGGAATTAAAGTTGTTAGCTAATAGTCAAATTATTGTATTGGTGCAGAGTATTAGAAGACTTTGTCCCGAGTATGGTTTCAATTACATACCATGTCGCCTTAGAGACATTGTCAGATTCTGATAACATGTTTTCATAGTACTTGATTTTAGTTTTATTTAATAGATCATCATAAA
>WYDF02110855.1:0-10394 GCA_009867245.2 Adranes taylori
TATATTGCTGTACCAATACAAAAAAGAAAGAAATATAAAGCTTAACTGGAAAATATTAAATTTAAAATATTCATTTTATTGTACAAATTTTAACATTTGATTTTAACATTTCAAAATTTGAGCAATAATAATATAATAATATATTAAAAGATTTTAAACAAATAAACATAATTCGTTTTTTTAGTGGTATGTTTTTCATCATTTATACATATTTTTCAATATATGTTTGAATACAATATGTGTTCCAAATTTGTACTATATGTGTGTTATATAGCATAAGTTCAAGTAACGCTAGTAATAATTATTTTGCTTATGAAATTAGAATCATATAATGTAGGTATTTCAAATATAAAATTCAAGGTGAGAAGCAATTACATAAAAAAAGTGTTAATCCATAACACAAAAATCGTGACTTCGATATTTATTAATCTTTATTTAAGAAAATGTTTTCTTAGTAAATTGAATAAACGAATTAATATATACTCCAACATTTTGAAATAATCATTTAACTAAGAAAGATTTAAATTATTAAGTGTATAAGGGCAAACTTTGAAAGTATTTACAAACGAGCACTAGACGGCGATATATAAATGTCACGTTACTATTTTCGTAAAAGTTAAGATTTGAGATTACTAAAATGGTGACAGCTCAGAATTTGACCGAAAAGTTTGTTTGCAGTGAACGTTTAAAAAATATCAAATTGTTTAGGAGTCAAATTGTTTTTAGTTCATTTGGAAGATGTATAATTTCTTCAAAGAATTTAATAGTACAATTTTAAGCTATGTAGCCCTTTAAAAGTAATACGAGTAATTTGTCAGATCATCTCAGGTTATAATATAACAATCGACTTTAATTGGCATAAATTCTTACCCTATTTACATTAATGATTCTAAATTAACAAAAAATTACATTCAAACATGAAAAATGAATGAACCAACTTAAAATATAAAACTGAAAAGCAAAAAAATAAAATTCAGAAATGCATTTTTATCCGTCTTGTTTCCTTTCCCTAATAATTTTTTCCGTTATTTCTATCTTTTTATATCTCCTCCTAAATAGTCTCTAATATTGCCAGTCAACTAATTCCCTTTCTTTCTCTGTCCATACAATCTGCAAACATACTTTAACCTAGTGCTCCCATTTATCTTCATTTCTCCCACAAATTCTACATACTCTCTGACTTTTAGTTATCTAGTATCTGTTACACTTTTCCTCATCTGAAGCGCGCTATCATTCGATTTCTCTCTATACTCAATTTAGCCACCATGTATTTTCGGTAACCCTCCTCCACTACTGATAACATTATATCTATTACTGTACCTGATGTTCCACAATCATACCCACCTTTCTTGCAATTCTATATCACCCACTATTACTTCCACCTCATTCACCACCTGATTTACGCCCATTATCCCCACAATCCATCTTTCAATCGACCATCCTATTCTTTCAAATATCCTCTTTCCTTGTCTTGCCAATTTATTTATGCAAATCCCACTTCTTTCATTCTCTAATACTTTCAAGTATATTCCCTTAATTAATCTATCACGTTCATCAATCATTACCTTTTATCATACTTAGCCACTTTACCAGAAAATTCATTCGACGTTGAATTTTCAATCCCGATTATTTTCTTCAGCATTCCAACTATTACCCTCTGCATTTTATCCTTTTTTCACTCCCCATATTTCCATGCCCTACATCATAATATTCCTCATATAAACCTCCATTATGAGCATTCTCATACATACCGAATCTCCAAATCTCTTTCCCGCACACATCTTTACCGTTCAGTTGCAACTCTTGCTTTCTTTACTACCATCTGCATGTGTTCATTACACTTCCCATTTTGACAAAGCGTAAATCCTAAATACTTATAGCCTTTTCTAATTCATCTTTTTTCCTCCTATTTATCACATGCCTACTACTTGAAAATTCGTTTTGTCATCTCTCCTTCCTCTCTTGCATACCATTATTTTTATTTTCCCACATTTACTTGTATACCTCTTGTCACTACATACCACGCCATATCATCTGCCTAATCCAAGTCCACACTTACTTTCTCTATCCCTATCATCATCCCTCCACTCTGTTCCTTCCTTAACACTTCGTCCAAATTAAATATATAGATGTTAAACAGATTCTCATTCATCGAGTACTCTTGTCTTACTCTCTATATTATTTTAAACCAGTCCGACATATTGCCTCTCACTCTTGCTATAATCTTTATTACCCCGTACATTTCTTTTATTGTTAATGTTCTCTGTGACATCCCTCCTTATTCTCTGTGACATTCCTTGACCAAAGCTTCTCCCTTACAATGTTATCAAAAGCTCCTTTTATGTCCAGAAACATCGTATAAATCGTATCTCCTTTCTGCAATTGCTGTCTTGTTAGATAGTTTATTAGCATTATATTATCTACTGCACTTCTACTCCTCGTATACCCATTCTGGGTTCTCAACTACACATTTTTCTCATTTAAAATTTTGTAATCCTTTTGTTCAAATAATCTGTATAACCCATTCACGTATAACCCCTCTGTAATTGTTCACGTTTGTTCTGCACCTCACTTAAATATTGGGATTACCTCTCCCTCTTTTCATCTATCAGGAATCCTTTTCTAAATTTCATTGGACGCTATTACTAACTCCTTCATACCTATCTTATTTAAACAACTCCACATCTCTGTAAGAATTCCATCTAGTTCATTCCATTAATCTCTTCTATAACTTTCTCTTTATTTATGTCTTCCTGAATCTCATTCTCATCGTCTTATTTTCAGCCATTCTCTTTCCTTTCTCTTCCATTCTCCCTGATTGCCCCATCCATTTCCAATCCATATTTGTTTTTCCAGCCATTTATACTCACCATATATTGTTCACTGTCAGCGTTAGCTTTAATAGCTCCATTCATTTTTACATAATCCCACAGGTTATTATCACAATTAAGCCATTTAATCCTTTCTTTCTCTTCCTGTACTTTCTGAATTTTTCCATTTCTTCTTTTACTTCAATTCTTGCTTCCATGTATTCCCTCCACTCTACTTCTCCTAATCTATTGCTCCTTAAAACTTCTCTTTTCTTTTCCCTACATCAAAAACACTACATCTGTACCTATTTTGTTTCTTCTCATTTTCCGTGTCTTTATCAGATTTCTCTTAATTAATTCTAAGTACTCTTTCATTTACACCTTTCATCTTCTCCTATTCCTCTTTTTCCAAACTCTCTTTAAATGTAATTCGTTCCTTGTCGTCCCATCTAATCCCATACTCCTTTCTACAACCGTTTATATTTTCATTCTCATCAATCCTACTTTTCCATGTAGCCTTCCATTCCAACTCTACAGGAAAGTGTTCACTGTAACACCTTTCCCCTATCTTCATTTTACACATAACCTATGTTGCACTTTCATTCATCAACGTACAGTCAACCACACACTCTCCTCTGTGCCCTCTAAATGTTTTTGCATAATAAAGAGGAAACACCCATATTTTATCAGTATGGAATACACTAACTAGACGTAATACTTGTAATTCATTCCATGTAGGATTAACGTCGAAAAATGTTAAGCAATTCAAGTTTGCAACAAAAACTAGATAGCTAAACATTTGGAAAAATAACTCACATCTTTATTAATGAATCCAAACATAAAGATGATTTTATTAACAGACAAGTTAGTTGTGATTTTCAAAAGTTCACAAATTGATTAAAATTCATTCATTCTAAGTATCAAATTTATCTATTACCTATAGATCAAATACTGAATAAGGTTCATTTTTATCTTTAATATATCATACACGTACGAAGTATGCATACGTATATGAAAGATTTAGGATTCATGTTTTGAGATTTTGAGATTAGATGTTTTGAGATCAGTACGTCTCTTGTATTCAAATCTCTGCAAACCGTTTGTACATAATTCAAAGAGGGGTCATAAGGAACAGTTTATCGCAAAAAATGAAATTCAAAAACATTTTTCTTGGTGAAAATTTTAAAAGAAGGGTGAATTTTTCGGTGTCTTTGTGGATGTGTGTACGTTCCTTCCCTATGGGACCAATCTGGATAAAATTGGGTAAGTAGAAGCAGACGATGAGTCCACAGGATGGTTTTTTCTAGGAGGCTAAAATAGGAGGCTAAACTTTGGCACACATATAGTACATTGCATTCTGTATTAAATGACAGGAGTGCCATGTTGCCAATAGTTATACAGCGCGACTTTGCAACGTTTAAAGTTTCACAAACTATTTGATATATCTAAGAAACTAGAAAAGTTAGGACATTCGCGTAAATTTAATAGTATAGGCTACCTAAAGCCCCTTCGATTTTATTTGAAACATTTTGTTCGTAAATCACAATATAACATATATACAGGGTGTTTTTTGTTTGCCAAACTTTGTCATCTAGTTCCTCGAAAACTTTCGCTGTAATTTTTTATTTATTGTGTCCTAAGTTCCTTTAATATTTAAGCGATTAGGCGTTTTAAAAAAATCTCTCATAATCTTGGTAGTAATTTGACCTTGAAAAAACCCTAAATATCACGGTTCCTATAAAAGTTCATTAGTCGAACTATCTTGTCCACAAACAGAAAATAAAATGAAATATTAAGGATGATGATTCTACAATTACGATGATGAAGAGGACATTACTGCTACAAACGACAATAAAGGAGAAGTAGACAAACTACTGTGAAGGATCGTGCTGTAGAATTAATATCTATATCGCTCCTGAATGACGTTAGATCACGAATCCAAGGAAAGAAAACTGATATTGATATAAAATTTATTTTTACATATTATATATTTTACGTCTTGTATTGATGTTTCCAATAAATATTCATATAAATATTTTTGCGTTTTATTTCTACATACGACAGCTATCTAATTATGCCATGATTTTGATTTGCTGATATTTACATTTCAATATTGTTTTTATTCAAATTTTTTTTAAACAGCCATGTACATCATTTTTATATCGAGTCTGGTAGGATCATTAACTTGTAAATATTTATACGTTAATCTACTCCAACTTGATCACAATGGCTCTATTGAATTTTACTTTATTCTGGTACTGAAGATTTATCCATGTATCTAAGCACAGTGATATTATGATACTTGATTTTGATACTTGATTTTGTTATAAAATGACTCAAATGATACTGATGAAATCTAATTAGACTCAGATGATACTGATTAGCTATAAATGATACCTGATTAGAAATGTAGTTTACACTGAACTTGTATATAAACATATATTTATACGTTAAGATAATCCAAATTGTTCAGAATAGCTACGTTGTATTTTAGTTTATTTTTGTACTGAAGTCGATTCATATCGGAAAGTCGTTGAGATTGAACTTGTCAATATACATATATTTATACGTTAATATAACCTGATTCGTATAAAATGGTACTTGATTCCTTTGAAATTAATCTCAACTGGTATCTGAATTATTATGCGACCTAATTATGAGCTTACCTCTTTATGTATTATTTCTATCTGCGCCGAAACAGTACATTTTGCTGTATTTAACACTTGTCACATGCATTTTCCCCATTTACATGGCCCTGCACCGTATTTTCTGCCAATTTTATAGAAAACATAAAAATTTAATAAATTATTGAATTTTTGTTGAAACTGGAATAATAAAAATTGGTTTTGTACTTATAATGCTATCAGAGAGTGTACGTAAGTTGCTTTAAAGATATTCGCCCACCTTACATCATTCTAATACGATCTTCACGCGGTTGTAGTTAGATAAAAATATTATTATTTACGAGTTAGAAATTATTAGTTTTCAAGCTTTTTTTTGAACAACTGTAGTTAGTGATTTTATCAGTCAAGCAGTCAGCTTTAGAATGTGTTATTAATCTATCTTTGTGGTGATAGATATGGATGTAATATAGGGTTTATTTCAACCCTTTGTAGGGTGTTGGATATTAATAATTCAGTGTTTCATTTGACTGTTAGTGCTTGTTAAAAAACGGATTTAGTGCTTATGAATGCGTGTTGGATATTTAAAAAGTGTGTCTTCAGCGGTATTATTAAATATGGGGTTGTAGGCAGATGGCGTTGAATCAGGTCTTTGTCAGTTTCCCACCGCTTGCTATCTTTGGCTACAACTCTTTTCACATTATGTGATGTGATCCAAATATTAAATTTGGTTACTCCTGCCTGTTTAGATGATACCTATTATATACATGTATCTTCTATTCGGGATAGTAATATGTAAACTGAAAACTCTTCCCAGTTTTGGATATTAAAGGTATTTACATAGCTTAAGTTTTCATATAGAGCATTTTTGTTAACAAACGGACATATTTATTTGATCTAATTGACATATATATTTAATTTAGTCCATTTTTAAATTTCGCGGAAAACAGGTTAAATACAATTTTGAGAGTTATTTAATCTATTTAGCAATGCATATATTTGATCTAATCGATCATATTTTAAATTTCGCGGGAGTTTTCCTTCAAACAGGTTAAATTCAATTTTTTTTAAGTTGTTTGATCTATTTTATAAATTGACATATATATTTCGATCAGTCGCCAAAGTAGTTCAACAGTTTTTTATATAACCTAAAAAAATATCTCGCCTATATTTATCTATTATTTGGCGCTAATGTTGCTAATGTTGTGTTTGTGTCCCGCCGCGTCTCGTTTATGCTGGTCTGGTGCTTCGGTAGAGGCTGATTTGACATAAACTAACCTTACGTTGTCTGTCTTTTAGATTTTGGCCCTGTTGATATAACCTTATCTGGTGCTTCGCTGCTTTGCATTGTATTTCGGAGCTTCGCTAGTGACTGCTTTGGTCTAATTAACCCCAGGTAGTTCAATTATAATTTTTTTCGTTCGCCTCTCATATTCATTAGTTCAAGAGTTTTTTTTTATATAGCCTAAAATATATCGCGCGTTTTTTATCTATTACTACTAGTACAATGCAAAAATACACCTTTTTGATGTAGAATGCTTGTAGCATAATAGTAATTTAATTGACTAATGGTACAGTGGTAAAAATACACCATGTTTTATTCCAATTTTGACTACTCAACGTATAATAGTTTTAATCACACACTACATATATATATATATATTTGATTTTTAAAATTTCGCGAGATTACAAACAGGTTAAAATGCTATAGTTTTTATCTAATTACTAATACACATACATATATTTAGATCCAGAACTGTTTACACCATTATATACTTATATGTAAACGTCTAGCTGTGTCCGTCTGTCTGTCTGGAACGGTTTTGATATATATAAACGTCTAGCTTTGTGAGGAGAAGTAGTATTCTGATTTGCCTGAATAACGACATGATTGAAGAGAAGTTATTATTATTATTTATGTTCATTGTGATTTTTCTTGTGCCATTTAATATAAGAAATTAAATGTCAAATTTTGTAATTACATTTAAATAAAATATGACCTGGTAGTGGATAGTCGTTTTACGATGGGTTATCATCTAGTATTTCAATAGTGAACTAAAATACCTACAACTCGCTTTTAAATACAAGTGCATTATAACATTCGGGTAAAACGATCCTATACGATGACACGCGATAATTCATTTGACATAATTATATGGTCCATTTTTCCCCCATATATTCTCTTATGGACGAGTGATCCAGAAAGATGGCAATCAATTTTTGGTCCCATGTACTTCTTATTAACGTTTTGGTCGTGAACTGGCATTACTGTACTACTTACCTACAGCCGACCCCTTACCTACTGTCGACCAAAAATTGAATATTATTTAACGCTAGATGTTACTAAATGTTGTAACTAGATTTAAAATGTAACGTAGCAAAATTTGTAACTAAATATTAGCAGGGTCAATGTAAAAATAATGTACAGGCGCGATCGAAAAATTTAATATTAGTTAAAACTAGATGTCAGCAGATTTTCTAACTAGATTGCAAATGAAAAGTAACTACATTTTTAACAAATATTAACAGGGTCAATATAAAACTAATGTAAAGAGGCGATCAAAATTTTTTACATTATTTAATGCTAGATGTCACTAGATTTTGTAACTAGATTTTAAAGGAAAAGTACCTAGATTTGTAACTATACATTACAAGGTTAATATAAAAATAATATACAAGGCTGATCAAAAAATTTTATATTATTTAACGCTACTTGTTACTCGATTTTGTACCTAGATTTAAAATGAAAAGTAACTAAATTTGTAGCCATTTATAGGTTATGCTAGTTTTATTTATTGAAGAGGGGACATGATGGCGGTGTGAATATAGAATATGGTCAATAAGGTTTGCGGACAATGTAGTGTACATGGCTATTAGTAAGGAAGAGATGAAAGAGCTAATTGAAAAAGTGAATAGATAGATATATGACGAAGAGGGTATTGAAACGATCATGGCGGAGTACATGTTGAAAGGACGTAGTATGAAGGAGAAAAAGAGGATTGCTAGATTTACATGTGGGAAGGAATAAAGGCTTCACAGAATTTGGATGAGTGTTGATGACAGGAAATGTAGATTGTGCAATGAGAAAGTAGATGAATGGGAACACTGGGTAAATGAATGTATGGAACTAAGTTTAAAAATAAATTAAAAGGAGGAGGAGAACTGCAGATGTATGAATCCGATGGGATCGGGAAGGTTGATATTGGAAAAAATGTGAGTAAAATCAAAAGAAGAAAGAGCGTGACGTTTGTTAGGTGGTTGAATGGAGGGAAAGAGGGGTGACACGGGGTTTCCTTTTTTGTTTTCATTTTCTTTCATTTTTTTTTTTGTTTTATATTGATTTATATAAGTATTTGTTTTGTTCATAATTTCGTAATGTTTTATAATGAAGGAAATTATTTGTGTTGTCATTAGAGAAGATGGTAATTAGAACATTGTGATGTGCCAACTAATTACAGTTGTTTAATTTTTGTACATGTGTGGGTCTATTCCAATAAAGTTTTTTGAAGTTGGTCAAAAATCATTCATTCTAAAAATTTAATTAATGTACTAAATATAAATCAAATACAAAATAAGTTTCGATTTTAAAATTGGTTTATTGAATTAAAAATAATTTTTTTCCATGTAAAGGATGTTTATTCTAATCATTATTGAATCCATCTTTTTGAACATTTCTATAATTTGTTAGGGAATTCATTTCATCATAGGTGACCCCATGAGACAGGTAGTGAATTGTTTAAAATTTAAATAATTCACTTTGATGATATTGATATTTCAATAGTTTTTATAATAATATTGAGACCTATTGTATTTACAACATTTTGAGTTATTGTGCATGACACAATTAACTTGTAAAATTTCTTGATTGAAGAAAGCTAATAGAAGTTATTAGGCTTCTATTAGCTATTAAACATCTATTAGACATAGACATCTAAGTTATTAGACATCTATTTGTAAACATAAAATTGTGTAAATTATCGAATTGTAGAGGGACTGTCAAATTGACTATTGTAAAACAAGCATACTGTTGATTTCCGGTAAGATTCTTTACGGTTACAGAATTAATTATTTGTCGTCAACATGGCGGCAACCAAATACACAATGAAAAGCTCGCCCTAAAATAAAGTCATTTAACATTTCAAAATTTCACTAATAATGTTATTTTAATATAGTCATAGTTTTTTAATAAAATATAGGAGTGTTTTATTCAAAACTATTTACTTACTGATGATAACATAATGTTCTAAACATAATGACTATTATAAATGCAGAATCATAACATTAATGAAAATGTTTTATATCATTGAAGATAACTGTATTTAATACTAACTAATAAGGTAATAATAAACTATTTTGAATTTAAAAGGTAGTACGTTAAAAGTTTTTTAAATAAACTTTCTTAGTCCTTCGCTAAATAGCGAATTATTATGCAGATGAAGATCCTTTTTACCTCTAATGCCGTACTGATGTACCTCATCATTTCGCCGTAATATATTGTGTAAGTAATTGGGTGGTGTTTTGTTTGCATTTTGAATATGAAACTTAACACGTTTTTCAACGCTTAATCAGTTTAGTGCCCTTAACATATCTTTTATTCTGGTAAATTTTCCAACTAGTAGCAGTATTCTCATTGACTTATTTTGCAAAGCTTGAATTTTCTTCAACTGTTGTTTTCAGCATTCCAGAAACAATTTTCCACCATATAATAAATGTGGTAATATTGTGGTGTTGTAAACAGTTTTGATGTTCTATTGTTGATGAATTTACCAATTCTTCGTACAAAATATGTTTTTGTGCAATTTTTTTGATTAGTTTATTTATATGTTTATCAAATATTTATATTTCGTCTCTAATTTTATTTTAATGTCATCTATTTTAATTGATATCTCATCATTTGCCCGTTTACCCATTATCATTGCTTTTGGTTTTTTTTTTGTATTTAATTTTAATTTGTTAATGCTCA
>WYDF02110866.1:0-10393 GCA_009867245.2 Adranes taylori
TAGTCATCACTCGAGCAGGCGAGGTTGACGTTTGGGTTGGCTATATTGACCATGTCGTGCCATCACCCCTTACACAATACAATGTTTGCGAAATACAATGTTTTTCGGAAACCTCTCATCAAGTGATGGACAAGGCATAGCAAATTTCCTTGCTGATTTTTTTGCTACTGTATATATTTCTAATGACGTTACTCTTGACCAAATTTATAATTTTCAATGTTATGCTGCGCTTTCCAATATAATTTTGGAGAAGGCAGATATTTTACAAGAATTATTAAACTTAACGGATAATGTAAACTGTGGACCAAATCGTTTTCTCAAATGTTTGTGAAAAAGTTACTTTATGCACCCCGTTGCATTTTCTATTTAATTTTTTTATTACTTCGGGAGTATTTCCTATTTATTGGAAAACTTCTTATTGCTTTCCAATCTTCCAAAGTAGCAATAAAGAAAACGTACAAAATTATAGATCAGTGTGCAATTCGTCTTATATACCAAAATTTTTTGATAAATTAGTGAATAAGTATCTTTACAAAGATGCATCAAGCATAATAATAAGAGTGTCCAAGAGTTATTTTTAATCTTAAATAAAATTCTTCGGATTTTTGGACAAGTTCTATATTGTGTATATTTTTATTAAATCAGTCGACGTTTCGGCTACTTAGTTTTTTAGCCATCTTCAGGACTTCATAACGGTTGATACAATAGATAAGACATTATTATTTGTCAAATTTTGTGTACCCAAACACTTGAAATCAACATTATCCTTTCGATATATCAATATTCTAGACTCTATTGAGTTTCTATTGATTTTTATATGACATGTTCCAACTTGAAATTAATTATTTTCTTTTTTATTTGTGGAATTAGTTAAAACGTTCCATGACCTTAATTAAATGATTATATGATGAGCGATGTATAATAATAGAAAAATGTGTTATGAAACCTCATAAAGGATGCTTTCATAACACATCAATTTATACATCGCTCATCATATAATCATTTAATTAATGTAACGGAACTATTTAACTAATGTCACAAATAGAAAAGAAAATAATAAATTTCTTCTGGACAATTATCTCATATAAAATTTCAAACTGGAACATGTCATATAAAAATCAATAGAAACTCAATATAGTCTAGATAATATTGATATATTGAAAGGATGGGCATAATATAATTTAAAAAGAATGTTGTCATTATAATTGCTAAAATTCTTTTTCGTTTAGCATAATGTTAATTTCAAGTGTTTGGGTATGCAACATTTGTAAATAAGAATGTCTTATCTATTGTATCACCCGTTCTGAAGTCCTGAAGATGGCTAAAAATACAAGTAGCCGAAACGGCCATGTAATCAAAAGATATACAATAAAGAAGCTGTCCTAAAATCCGAAGAATTTTATTCAACTTTAAATAAAAAACAAGCATAATTTTAAGTGAACAGCTTGGTTTCGTACCACATAAGTTTATAGAAACTAATTTGTTATGACATCAGAAGTATTCAACCGATGCATTTGATAATAATATGAATGTGCATTCAGTTTATATGGATTTCAGTAAAGTTAGTCATAATTTATTATTGTCAAGATTGTATCCGTATGGTATAAAAGGATGGTAGTATGGTATAATACATTCATGAATAAAATCATTTTTTTAAATAGAAAACAGTTTGTTAAATTAGAATCTTATATTTCTCATGAAATTACAATAGGTTCAGGGGTTCTGCAAGGTTCTCATTGTAGACCGCTTTTATTCTTATTATTTATCAATGATATTACTGTTAATATAAAATGTTCTATTGCTCTTTGCCGTTGGTATGAAATTATTTAAAAGTATATCTAGTAAGAAATATATGACTTAAATACTATTAATGCATGGTACAACGCCAATAATTTATTGTTAAATTTTAATAAATGTTGTGTGATATCATTTAGCAGGATTAACAATGTTTTAGTCTCTATATGTTTTAGCCAATAATAAATTAAAAGTAATTACGGAAATTAAAAATTTAGGCATAAATTTGATAGTAAACTTACGTTTAATGCATATTTAAATATTGTAAAAAATAAAGCCCTTAAAACACTAGGTTTATATTTAGGTGTGGAAAAGATTTTAATGCGGATATATTGAAAAAATTGTACACCTATTTAGTTCGATCTATTCTTGAGTTTGGTTGAATAATTTAGGCACGATATTATAAAAAAAGTATTTCTTGTTTGGAATCTGTACAAAATAAGTTTTTAAGACGATTTTCTTTTCGAAAAAAACAATAGATTTAATGATATGCTAGAAAACAAATGAGCATTTTCGGGCATGTAATAATATGTTGTCTTTAGAAGTAAGAAAAGAAATATTGATTTAATATTTTTATTTAATATAGATAATAAGTTTATTGACTGAAACTTTCTATATGATCTCATAGAATATTGAGTAGCTTCTAAAAGCACACGTTGCACACATATTTTTAATGTTAGGTATCATAGATCAAATTATAGCTTTTATTCACTAATGAATGAAAAGAAATGCAAATGGCTTGAGTGGAAATTTAAGATTTTCAAATTGTAACGTAAGTACTTTTGAAAAACCAACTAGGTTCTATGAAATTATTTACATTTTGTTGTAGCTATCTAGGAGTTCCATTTAAGATTGTCGCTGTAGTATCTAAGTAGTTTAGTTCTCGTGAATTCTAATTTATAATGGATTTGTACATTATTTGCTTTTGGATCATTTACTTTATATGTTCTATTTTGTTAGCTGTTATACCAAATGTATTTTTCTTTTAATTATTATTTTACTGTAATCGTTTATTGTACGAGAGGGTTCCCGTTAAATAAATTAATATACTTGTATCAACCTATGCTTGTTCAATAGTTCTTTTGTAATCAACATGAGCTGGTTTCTTTAAGAAAATTAATCCACTAGATAACCAAGGTGTAAAAGTTGTTGATTTGTATGTTTTAAGAAGCATAAAAGTTTCAGTTGTATTATTGAACATTGAATAAAGTATTTCAGTAGCGCTATTAACATCCAGTAGGTTATTAAGTAGTTCACTCCAATCGATATTAGCGCGGTAATTGTTGATTGAACCATAATATGCTTGGTAAAAGTTTCCGTATTTATACGTGATCTTCAGGTCCGGGAAGAGATCTTAAAATTTCACGTCACATTGGTAACCATTATGGTGTGGAATATCTTCAATGATTGGATCATCAGCTTTATATATTATGATGTTTTCAATCATTGTGAACGCCAATTCCAAGATAAGTGCTTTATGTTAATAAGTTTAAGAACATAAAGCTTTCTATTATCTTAATTGCACTACCGATACTGTTTTTTTATTCAATGATAAAATGCACTTATATTTTATTATCATTTAAAGACCATTTAAGTTTCTGTAAATTGTAGTTATCTTGTAGTCAAATTGTAATTATATTGTATATTTAAAAAACTAGAATAGTATTCTAGGCCAGTACAAACTAAACATACAAGATCTATCTCGTTTAATGACACCTAGGAGTTTGTTTCACGAAACTTTAAAATAGGTAGATTTAGTTATGAAAATAAGTTACGAATAATAATGACTTTTCATAACTAAGAATTATGTAATTTATATAAACATATTGTTACTCCTAAAAACTTAAATACTTTGAAACATTTAAAATTAAGTTATTATCACTCGTGCATTCATAGAAATGATAATATTAAAACATTTTATATCGTCTGGAAAATTTCAATCTACCTATACTTTTAGAAGTCTAAATATTTTTAATGAATAGATTGAGCACAATTGGAGTGAAATACGTGCCTTGAGGAACTCCAGACAGAACACCCATTTCTGTAGACCAGATAATTATTAACTTTATCAATTCTAGCGATTAGTCTTAATACTCAATATTTATTACACACCTCCGGGACTTTTAAACTTTTAATTATTGTAGTTTTGTTTTATTTTTAGGATATGATAATAGATAGTACAGTAGAACAATCGACTCAAACCCAAGAAGCGATACTTAAAACGGAAAACAATATTGAAAAATCTACCCCTGCTCTCAAAATCGAGAAACAGACGCAAGAACAAATCATACCGCAACAATGCTGTTCGAAAAATGCACCTGCTATGTCCTCACAAGGCGTAAGAAACGGGTATATTCCTAAATCCCAAACTCAATTATTCCTCATGAAATCTCCCAGTAAAAATCTAACTGAAACAATTTCCCCTGACAACCTTGTATCGCCATCTAGTGCCTCTTCTTTTAGTAAATATTTTCCTAAATTAAAACGTTCCATATCCTTGAATGAGTCTATCTTATCAAAATATCAACAGTTCGGGTCTTTAGCAAATAATTATATTTCAATAAGTTTCTACACATCTCAGGGTAAATTATTGTAAGTATGAAGCATATTTCGTATGTTTGTTTTATCTTTACCAAAATGATGATCTTTTTTCTTATGATAGGAGAGCTAGCGCTATAGAAAAACCGACAATAAAACGTTTAATGTGCAGCGTATCATTTGGTTATGGATTAATGCAGCTTGGCATGTCATTATTACCGCCTTATGTGCTAAAGTTGTTTAGCGTATTTGGATTCTCGGCCAATAAAATAACTGGACTTAAAAATTTAATGTACGCTAGGAATGGAACAGATATGAGAAATCCTTTGGCAACGTAATATATATTTTATTTTCATTGCCTAAAAACGTTGCTATATACCAACGTTCTGAATTTGTCTTTTACCATAAAATTCATATAATAGAAATATATAAAGGAGTACAAATTCAGAGGGTTAATTATATTATTAACAGGAACCCCACATTCTTCTTGAAATTTATAGAGACCAAACCTAATACTCACAGTATGCCTAACTGTTTCTGGAAGCACTATCTGCGTCTGATGGAAATGAGATCACCAACTTAGTTGCATCTTATTTTTCCTCTATGTACAACTGAACCACATGTGTATCGCAAAAGTGGTGATAGAGAGAACATTCAAAATTACAGAAATATCTGTAAACAATGATCCATTCCCAAACTCTTCAACAGCCTTGTTACTACTCACTTGAATTGGCATTGTAAACAACTCTTTATTCCAGAGCAGCAGAGTCTACGACTAGCAATTTAATTGAATTCGATGAATTACCTACTGAATGCTCGAGAAATCGGATTTGAGATTGTTTCTATTTATACTGACTTTGCAAGGCATTCTATTGCGTAAATCACGACCTTATTTTAACCAAATTAGAAAGGATAGGATTTAGCCCTGGTTTAGTGGAGTGGTTTAGTAGTTTCTTGACTGGACGATCTCAGTGCGTTGAAATAGGTAACCGATAATCTTTCTCGAATTAACAGTATACATCACGAGCCCCTCAAGATCGTTGTACTCCCCTCTACCATTCAACTTATTTATTAATGACGTAAGTCATAGTTTTAAAAATTTTCAAATTCTTGTCCTTTAATGATAATATAAAAATATTCTTATGCATCAAAGCCGAAATTGGGAAAATCAGCATACAATCCGATTTAGATAGATTTATGGAATGATCCACAGTCAATAATTTGGCGTTGAACACGAATAAAGGCTTTCAGAGTTCCTTTTCAAAGAAAGAAAATTCAGGACTGTTCCATTATAAAATCAACAATTCCGATGGAGACGTCATAAAAGTAGTTAAAGATCGCGCTGTATTATTCGATGATAAATTTTTATTTAGAGAACACATGAATTCAACGGTTCTGGAAGTCAGAAAACATCAGGTTTCATCTTTCGAAACTGTACTGACCTTAGCAATAACGCCATTGGGTCCTTATATTGCTGTTTTGTAAGATCTCTTATTGATTATGCTAGCCCAGTTTGGTCACCATTTTACAATGCTTAAAAAATTCAACTGGAGCGTGTACAAACATCTTTCGTCGTCATTGTGCTAGGAAGCTGGGCATTTCTTGCAATGATCATAATTATGACGGAATTAGAAGTATTGCGGCTCTGCGAACTCTGAGAAACGCCGTAATACTGCTGATGCTTGTTGTGCATTTAAACTGTTAAAAAACGTGATCAATATCAACAACTTGCCGAACAGTATCAACTGAAAAATACCTCAGAGACAGCTTAGGTCCGGAAATGATTTTTACGTGAATTACCATTCGATGAACTACGACAGGCACTCACCCCTGACTCGTGCTCTAAACCTCGTAAATGATCATTATCTAAATACTTCTTCGAAAGTATCGAACTTAAGAGCTGCGTGTCTGTTGATGTTGCTATTATCTATACTGTATGACAGCATTTAATATGGCATTTCTTCAGCAAGTGAGTTCAGCATTTAATATAGCATTCAGTCTTAATTGCACTCTAGTTCAGTATACTTTGTTTCTTTGTCTTTAGCACATCTATATGGTTCACGTAATATCTTATTTATTTCACATTTATTATGTATATGTCTTGTTTGTAATTTGTATTGTTACGGGTAAACCGCAAATATACAATTAATATGCATCTTTCATCCCCGACTGCATTCTAGTTTAATATTTTTGCTTCCAGTTCAGTATTTTTGTTCTATATTCTTATTATATCTTTACGTTCTATGTAATATTATATCTCTACGCTTTGTAATCTTTTTGTAATGGGTTATCCGTAAATAAATAAATTCATATTTATTTAGGGGGTTAAAGCAGAAATCTATTATAAATTACCTAAATTTTCTTATGGCCTGTCGAAAAAGCAAGTACTTCTTAGAAAAATGCCTATTCCATCATTTGAAATCATCGATGTGCAAATAAACTATAAAGAAACCCCAATAGTTCCTCATCTAAATACAAATTGACAGATTATTCAGATTATTACGATACGTTTTAGACTTCTTATTCTCTAGATGCTGTAGATTTGTGTCATTCAGTGATAAACTGCCCATGCACACATGCTCTAAACTTAGCGTATTCATGGCGCCTTTAAAAACTACTAACGTAACATTAGGTGGCTATATATACACTTTCTTTCCTTTGAGTAACCGTGGCGAGATAGAACGTTACGAAAGAATGGCGCGAGGTTAAAAAATGTAATTCAAAAACAGTTTGACGATTCATTACATATTTGAGCGGCACGATTAGTGTCAAAGGAAATGTTGTATGTGATGTATAGACAAAATGTATCATTTGGCTTATCGTGCAGAACGGACCGTTGCAAGAAAGCCTGTTGCACCACGAATACCCGAAGGAAAGAACGTGTGTGTATGGCTTATTTGTGTTATAGCGTTTTCCATTCGATGGAACAGATGTGAAATGAAATAGGAACGCTATTTCAGTCGATAAGTTTCTTACACCTTAAGTTAGATCAACGAATTTTATTAGGTGTTCAGTGCAGATCTACTTGCACAGTGTAATGTTTTTTTTACACCGCGATCAGATTTCAGTTCGCTGTCAGTGTAAAAACATGAAGTCATCCACAATGAATAGCAATACTGATATAAATATGTATATGACATTTTGTTCAGGGAACATGGTTCCGCTGGATTTTTAAAAACATTGAAAGTAATGAATGAAAGTCAATAGTGTTCCAAATACTCCATTTAATTAAATTCAACTAATTACTTATTGGTTATAGCTAGATGTTAGTTGACATGTTTCAAGACAACAATCGCGCGTTAATCAGAACAGCCAAGTGAAAGGGCGATTGTTGTCTTGAAACATGTCAACTAACAACTAGCTTTAACGAATAAGTAATTAGTTGAATTTATTTAAATGAAGTATTTGGAACACTATTGACTCTCATTCATCATAAATGACTATTCCAAATATAAAACGAGCTTTTTTCCATTGAAAGTACTTGTAACCATAACAACAAATATTTCATGCAAGTTTGACATTGTTGTACTAATGAACTCGGTGTACACTATGTAGTTATATTGAATGGAAACCGCTATTCCTGGCAATGCGAACGCGTCGTGGAAAGAATAGGTTAGGATTTGTAACAGTCTTTATTGCAACGTACGGATTTCACGTATTTTTATGACACGTTTTCCGTTCGCCTTATCTAAATCAGCGATTAATATAAAGAGAAATAGAGAAGAATCATTCTATTTAGATACATAATTTTATAGTACGAGCTTTATTTGTGAAAACCTCTGGTACTCGGCACGCTAACAGAATGTTTTTAATAGAATTTATTGAAATTTACAAATCCCATCCAACGTGAATTAATTAGTATTTATCTAACTGTACGAAAACTGGTTGTAATATGCACTTACAGATCATCAAAATTAGGCTGGCCCATCTTTATAAATATCCTAGAAGAAGTACTTGACGAAATTAATGGCAAATATGACAACAATATGTTACTATTTATCTCTCGGCTGACATTGATATTAATTTCCATGAAAACACTTCCAGAAAAACCCTTCATGAAAGTACATATTCAAACAAGTCATCAATCAACGAGAGTAATTAAGATTATTAAAAGCTGCCTTGATAATATATTGACAAATAATATTGACGTTATAAATCCAACAGTAATGGAAGGAAAATAGGAAACTCGTTCGCACTAATGTTTGCCGATTGTAAACCACAAATTTGTACTATTTAATCATCGCGTATTCAAGAATGCGGGGCTTCCCGATGTTAGCAACGAAACTATGTCTAAATCACGCCATTTTCAAGTGTCCCAATCCACTGAAAGTGGCTTGCACTCCACTGGGATGCATTTATGTAATTCATTCAGTGCAACATTGAAATATTTTACCGAGCGATAAACTTATATAAATTGAAACTATAATTATCTAACCTAAATCGAAACTATAATTATCTAATCTAAACACCCATTAATACAATAAAGTTTCCTCAATGAATAACATAAGTAAATATAGAACCTTCTCCAAAATTGAGAGCTTTACATGTTAGATATAATTCATTTTGTATTTGGCGCAGTGTGGAAAAGGATATATGTGCTAGGTGGCGTAGGCTAGTTAGTTCGTAAAAATCATATGTTGTTTTACAGATTACTCATGTTCACGCATTTATTTTGTTATTAAATATTAAATACTTTAAATCAACATTTTTAATAACGTAAAAACAGAAAAGGTTATGTGTCCAGAAGAGTATATATATAAACCAAATAGAAGCTCATGTTCTGTATGAGATAATAAATGGTCAACGTCTTTATGAAACATTAACAAAGCATAAAGCAGATTGGTGTCGAAATGGTGCAAGAGGTCAAAAACTCATAATGGTGTATGTTGATAAAAAGGTATTAATACACATTTTAAATTGCAAAACGTCTAAAGATATGTTCGATAAATTGTGTTCAATATTTCAAAAGGATGATGAGCAACAAAAATGTAATCTGTTACAAGAATTTGTCAACGTAACTTACGATAAAGATACTGACCCTTCTTTACACATAAATAAATTAGAAAACAGCCTTTTGAAATTTCAATCTTGATTTAAAAAATTGATGACAATATGCTAATTTCAAAATTCTAACAACGCTACCAGAAACCTACAAACATTTTATCAGTGCATGGGAATCGACACCTGAAAATCAGAAAACCATTGCACAATTAATATCCAGGTTATTAAATGAAGAAGCATGGCTTAAAACATATGCAGAAGAAGGAAAATTACTAGTTGCTTTTGCTTCGGCAAGTGTGCTTAAAAACAAAATTCCTAGTAAAGTTAAAATAGAAACCGGATGCTTTCAGTGTGGAAGTAAAACACATTTTATTAAAACTTGCCCTAAGACAACATTGTAAAATTTGTAAGAAAACTAATCATCAAGAAAAAAATTGCTATTTTAGAAAGAAAGAAAACAGATGAAAAAGTTTCCTTCTTAATACAAGAGGAAGTTATAGAAAACAGTTCCGAACATAAAAATACTGTCACGTTTGTAGTAGATTCGGGAAGTACTACACATGTGGTAAATAAGAGGAACATAATGAAGCATTTAGAAGATTCAGAAGCATTGGAACTAATTCACAAATATCTCTAGCAAAAAGGGATCAATTTATGATTGCAAAAGGTCTAGGTGAAAGTGAAACAGAAAATTGTATTTTAAAAAATGTGTTGCTTGTGCCTAATTTGAGTAAAATTTATTATCAGTCAATATGATTAAGTACTGAAAACAGTGGTGAGTAAAAACAAATAAAAATGAAACGTTGATAGCAGGAGGGAAGAAAGGAGAAAATGGACTATTTGAGATTGAACTTAACATGACAAATGAACTATTAGCAGATAATAACAAAGACAGGGTTAATGATTGGCACAGAAAATTAGGTCATATGAATAAAACCTACATGAAACAACTGATTGATCATCACTCAATCTTCTCGTGTCCACTCATCACTTTCCATTCGCATCGGTCCTGTGCCACTCGCATCCAGTTTGTTTGGCAGCGCTTTATGTCATCAGTCCA